>VXBJ01005968.1:98083-127375 GCA_013400055.1 Nycticryphes semicollaris
GTAGAGGAGAAACGTTTCCTACTTTTATAAATTATTATCTTTGAAAGATACGACCATCTTTATGTTTTAGATGATCTTCCATCAGTTACGACCATAATATAAAACGATCAGACACACACCATGAAGAACAATTGGCATGATATATATTTTTTAAACTAGGAAAGGTACACGACTTTGAAGATTGTGTGCCTGGCTTGAATAACAATTTATGGTATTTGTGTTAAGATAAAGACATCCACTGCATATATAATCCAAACAGAAAGTGAGACAATATTTCACAATCAGGATATCATTAACTTTTACTGTCTCACTAAGAGGTATACTGAAAGAGCCTTATTTTTTTTTTGATAAGACCAGTTCCTGATAGTGAGTTTGTGTGAGTGCTATGACTTAAGACATAAGCAAGAATAATAGAGAAAAAACCCACATACTTCTCTAATTTTAAATTATATTTTATTATTTGGTTTTAGCATAATGACTTTCAAAACCACACATAAAAATCGACAATACTAATATGCAACTTTTCTCACCACTAAATTATTGAGTATATGAATAATCCTTACTCCATTTTAGAAAGCTTTTCTTTTCCCTGGGAGTTTCTTTTCTTCTTTTCAAATTTTTAAAACACCCTAAGAACAGAAACCGATCAGACATGGAACAAGCAACTTCGGCCCATCCTCATCCTTCCTTTCTCCCCAGTCTGTCTTCACCACCTTCCCCCCAGCCCTATATCCATGTAGGGTCTTTTCTGTGTGGGATCTCTCCATCCCTTTGGAAAGTTGCTATTCCATTCTGCCTGCACACACTGCCCCCAACACAGAGACACAGTTCCACAAAGCAGCTGATTACCTTTGGCAGTGCCATTCCTGAGAAGCTCATAAAACACCAAAACCAAAGGTCACATTCAAAATCTTTCCATTGTCACATAGAAGTGAATAGGTTTTGCACCCATATCTGCAGCATGACCTGTCTATTTCATATACTTACTAATCTTCTGCTATTTGAAATGCTAATTTTTATGTGAGTTCAATTGTAAGAACTAGTAAGACCTACATAAAAAGCATTCACCTAAAAAGACGATGGTTTTATTTATTTATTTATTGATTTTGCTGATAGAACTTACACCATAGAAACATGTTGCTAACTTGTATTTTCTTCCCTTTTAGCATATGTTGTCTACCAGATAACAGTAAATAAATATCTAAAAATAAACCTTGTTATAGCACAAGAAGAGCTTCTCATGACTAACAGAAGATGTTGCATGCATTTGAAAACTACTACCCTCACACAGTAAAAAAACCAACCCAAAATATTAACTGACTGACAAAACCTCTTCTTTACTCATTCATAGAGGCTGCATTAAAAGTTAGGACAATTTCAGCCCATTTTTTGGCTTTCCTCTCCTGTTCTTCACAGCTTGAGGACACTCCATGGTCCCATTCAAAATAGGCACCATACAGCTCTATATTCTCCTTTTTTAAGAAATCATTACGTTCCCTTAGTGTATCAGCTTAACACTGTTTCAGAAGTCAGCAGAAAAATAGAGAAGCAATGCTAGATCCTTACAATACTTTCCTTACCGGTAAAACAATTAGAAAACAATTCTAGTTTAGTACATTATAGGCTGGATTTCCCATCATCAAAATTCTTCCTTAGGAAAAGAACGGAGCGCACAATATTTATCACTGCAACACAATTTCTGGAAACAGTCATTGTTTTTAATGTCTCCTTGTATTTTTTTTTTTTTACAAATAGAACTGAGTTATGTTTCCTATTTCTCAATTCCCTTCTCAATTTCAATTTCAAGAGGAATCAATAATTTCAGAGGCATTGTTGAGAAAGACGTAACAAAATCATGTAAGACTTTATTCCATGTTTTTATCAAACATCAGAGAACTGCTTGTTTCCCATGACTATTATTATATATTGTGATTAAACTTTAATTTGGAAGTGCTTTTTTATTCCACTTGCCGTTTATTTTGCTAATGCAGTTAATTTTGTTCTTTGCTTAGTTTTCCCTGTAAAATAATTTTGAATGTTCCCCCCACAAATTTATGTAATATAGTAAATGATTAACTTTTCTCTTTTATCCAAAATTAAAAAAGCAAGACTTACAAACATTTCCAAGTAAAGCATAGTTACTGAATGAACTAGAAGAAAAAAGAGAGCTGATCTATAGTTCAACATTCTTCCATTCTTCCCCTCAAAATCATCCAGCATTCCACTTGGCTAAACCCACAAATATCTTCCAGGAGCGAAATAAAGAAAAAAATGGTCGAAATGAAACAGGGCAATGCCATGAGAAGGAGGATGAACACAGAATAAACAATCTGTAAGATATGTGATGTGAAGATACTATCACATCGGTATGACTTCCCAGAAATAATGCAATTTAGCAATGAGATGGAAAACAGCATCAAGACTATTATAGCCTGAGGAACAAACACATTCCTGTTCTAGCATGGAAGCCGTATTAAGCACATACTGCAGGAAATTCTGTTAGTTTATTTAAATACTAATTAGAATATCTTTATCTTTGGTTACTCTACATATAAACAAACCTTCTTGCATATCACCTTGACATGATGATGTGACCCTGTTTAGTAAAGCAGAGACAGCCTCCCTTACCCAGACCGTGTAGGTACAAAGGGGCCTAAAGGTTCCTGAGAGTCCAACTAACTTTTGCATGAGACTTTAACACTAAACAGAAGCATAAACTACTTTCCAATATTCATATCTTCAAAGAGGATTTGTATTATTCTCAGTACTCGACATAAACAAATGAAATTTAAGGATAAAATTGAATCCAAGTCTTCCTACAACAGAGTTTATCAGCTCAGTTCAAATTCATCTATCTCAATTTGCTTTGTATTAGCACAGGAAAATCTATTGGAAATGACACCAACCAGAGCAAGATTTGGTACATTTCCTAGTAAAAGCATAGGCCACATTTTTCATTAGAGTAAATTCCGATACCATGTAAAATTTTCCACATCGGCACTTACCTTAGCCGATGAAACACCTACTTCACTTGTTTAGGTTTTATTCAACTATCATTTATAGTAATTCAATGAATTTTACACAGATTTTTAGATTTGATATATTTTAGACTTTTCCTCACTGGTTCAAGTGCGAAAAAATGACTTGCAAGAAAGCTCTCGATTCACATTCAAAGACTTCTGATTTGAAACTCATCTTCAAAGCCAAATGCTCTGCTTGATTTAAAAACATAATTGACTTGAACATTTCATAACATTTCCCAAATGGATTTGTTGACAAAAAATAAAGTGTTTTCAGCAGGTCAAATTTTAGGAAAGTAATTTGTAGGAAAATAACAACTTTAAAAACAGTACTTTATTTAAACAGCCTGAAAGAACAGACCTGTTTGACAACAAGACTTTTAGGATCCACTAGAAAAGTGTACCTGTTCTTTTCTTCATTCCTTCAGAGCTATTTTTGACTTTAGTAAAAATCTTAAGTATAAACTGTATACATTTCACTAACATCTTGTGAAAATCCTTCTTGGTGTACACCTGAAACACAGCTAGCTGAACAGACTGGTAATGGAATTAAGATTCCCACTAAGAATCATGAAAAATATGCCAACTGGAAGTTATTAAAGCACATCTTAGACAAGCAATGCATTTGTATTAGCACTCGTACAGATGAGTAGGCAAATATACTTCCAGCTGCAGTGCAAGTTTGTGCATGATCTGAGAAGAATCAGTATCTTTGGCAGGTTTTGGACTGCTGGTAAAATTGAACTTCAAAAAAATGTCCAAACATTGCCAATGGTGATTAATTCAAAACTCAGTTATGCCTTTAGTGACAAGACCACTTTTAAATCTTTCACAGCAGGCATAAAAGGGGCACCAGGGAAACACCAAGTAATATTAATCAAGGTTTTGGGCAAACTTTAGTGTAATGAGAAGGACTTTGAGGTGATGCTGGTGTCTGTCTGTCTCTCCACTAATTCTCCATTTTCCCAGCCTGTTTAATCTGTGAAGCTACTACATTGCCTTGCAGGCTTTATCTCTGGAGCAACAGCTACAGTGTTCCCCGACTTGCTGTGAAAGAGTGGAACTGAATGAACAAAAAGGCACCAGAGAAGAGGGTAGTCTGAAATAAGGTCTGACCATGACGAGAAAAATGGGGCACAAAATATTTGCAACAGATATGATGAAAACACTCCTTCGTATTTTTGGTATAATTTGATGTTGCACATATTTAGTATCACAAGTCTGCCATGGTGCTGGTGTGTATTCCTTTCTACCTTCTGCCAAATATTGATTACAAAGCAGTAAGAGTAATTTTCAGAATTGCATTTCCAGAATTTGCATCTGAATTTCTGACCAGCATCTATACTAAAAGTGGACTATTCCTTAAGTCATTGCCTTTGAACAAAAAAATCAAGACTTTTGAGACAGAGCAGTTAGGTTTTTTCCAACATTTGAACTGCCAAAATACAGGACACTGGGCTTCCAGTTTGAGGAACTTGTACAAAATGACCTTATAGCAGCTTTCTGTTATTTGAAGGGGGCGTAAGAGAAAGCTGGAGAGGGACTTTTTACAAGGCCATGTATTGATAGGACAAAGCATAATGGCTTCAAACTGGAAGAGGGTAGACTTAGATTAGATATTAGGAAGAAAATTTTCAGTATGATGGTGGTAAGGCACTGGACCAGGTTGTCCAGAGAAGTTGTAATTGTTCCCAATCCCTGGAAGTGTCCAAGGCCAAGCTGGATGGGGCTTTGAGTAAGTGGGTCAACCTGGTCTAGTGGGAGGTGTCCCTGCCCATGGCCAGGGGGTTGGAACTCGATGATCTTTAAGGTCCCTTCCAATCCAAACCATTCTATGATTCATTTTTTGTCACTTCCGAAGAACTCGATTCATTACCAACAATTGGGCTGTATTGGTGAGAGTGAAGCCAGGACACTTTGTCTGGCATTTGTGACATGCCATCTGAGTTGTGCACATGGTCTCAGTCTCCCCAGAAGACAAACACTAGCAACACTGGACTGAATCTAACCAGGACCACCGAGATGGGAGGGCTGGAGCAGCTGACATTCAAGGAAAGGCTGCAAGAACTGCATTTGTACGGCCTGAAGAAGAAAGGGCAAAGGGGAGATCTTATTGTTGCCTCCAACTACCTAAAGGGGAGGTATAGACAAAGCCACATTCTTCTCAGTTATAACACAAGAAACAAGTTGGAAAATGGGAAATTCCAATTAGATAATAAGTAGGTTTGTGCGGGTAATGTTTTTTTGGGATTTTGTTTTTACTATAAGAATGTGTCAGGATTCCTAGGTTGTCAGTTCTCACAATACCTTGCTCATTTTGCTTTTATCTTCTACAGAATCTATACCGTGGATGTTATTAAGAAGATGTCTAGAAAGGAAGTATCATGGCCATGTTTAATGGGAACTAAAAAGCTTCTTCTGAGAAACATCAAGAGAACTCTAGAGCTAACATATCTGTAGGAAGTAAGATCGTAGTGGTATCATCAACCATAAGGGAAACAACTTCCTTCAGATAAACTGCATTAACTAATTCCCTTTGCTCTGGGAAGACTAGAAGAATATTCTTTGGATACAATAAAACATTTTCCAAAATATTCCAATTCCTGACTTGGATGAGGAAATATTAGGGGGAGTGCGAGAATGGTGAGTCTCCATTCAGGTTGGCTAACATCTTTATTGTTATGCTCAACCACCAGGCAATTACAGAAGAAATGCTGTTATGACAGTTCTCAGAAAGTATACACAAATATTTGGTTCCTGGAGCTTAGGTTAGTCACCCAATAGATGCTAAATTCCTTCACTTCAGAGTTTTCTTTTTTTTGCAGAGTGATGCTTTCTACACCTCTCACTCACCAATTGTCCCAATTTTCTTGAGCAATGAAATAAAAATTCTCACCACCACCCTTTTTTAACTGTAATGTCCAAGGGTAGATGGAAGGCTGTGGTTCAAATCTTCTTGCTTAAGCTTCTGAAAAGGCTCAATGGCTTGGTCTAGTTATACAAATGCTGTGCTAGAATCCACCTGACTCTTCCCACAAATTCACTCAACATTTTGATGCTCACATCTACGCCTCACACAATATCAACTGCTCTTCCTGAGCAACCAAGAGGTAGGTGGCATTGACAAGACAGAAATGTATTTCTTAGGACCCTCAGTGGTAGTGGGATCATAAAGATTTTGGATTAGAGTTTTTTTTTCCCTTTATTTTTTTTCCCATGGACCACCAATAAATGATGGAACTGTAGTATTTATGCTGTCACAACAAACTATATGCCACAGATAGGATTTGGACTTTGTGGTAATGCTATGGCTTTTATTTTATATTTTTTTTAATTACCTCCCAAAAGAGAAAGGCTCTAGAGAGTACATCTACTGCTTTATGCAAGTTTTAGACATATTTCAGAATCCTTAACTTGAAAATTCACACCAAGATATAAATATTATCTTAGCTAAATATTAGCATCCTGACTGAAATTATTTCTGCATGTGTATATTTTACATTCTAAAATACTGACCTGCCACTAGAAAATTCTCAATGATATTGTTATTTTTAATACCTAAGTTCCTTTCTGTAGCTGTATCAGTTTTCAAACTTAAAAGATTATGCAGAAAAATGCAGGCTTCTCCTTGTAGCCAAGCCTCTTTTAGACCATAAATAACGATTAGACCAGCTCTTAACAGAAACTCATAAAACATCAATTAAACAAAGTAAGGAAGCTACTTTGAGAAGCACGAGGACGTGTTTGAACAAAATAGGTTCGGACATAATAGTTCTTCCATTGACACGTGGTAGGACTTCACTGCGGGTAAATCCAGAACACAAACATGGTTGAGTAAAAAAATAAAAATTTTGTCAATATCCTATCAACTAGGCCCCACTCTTGGGCATTCTGCTCAGTTTTTGAAAAAAACACCCCATTAACTGATTTTTGTGCAGTGCTGTGGGCAGCGGAGTGAAGCATAGTCCACCATAGGAGGACAGAGACACAAAGGGCTTCCTGTCCAGTCTTCTCCTACTGGGCATAGGACATCATGTCGTTTCCTTCATAATCACGGAGCATTCTGTTTTCAAAGTAATACAACTAGAAAGTTCATTTTTCTTTAACACTGGCAACTTCAATCAATAAAAGGTGTTTCAATAGAAATTACATGAAACCTTCATATAGTGGCCTAATACTTCCCTATTTTTATTGATGCCACATAAGGTAGCAATTCTATTTTTTCACAGCCGCATCGCACTAGCAGCTCCATAGTCTCTCTGGAACCCACCAGTATAGGTCCTCTGTCTTTGTTGCTTGCTTATAAGTGACAAATCCACAGTTTATAGCAAGGATTATAGCTTTTGCGTGCACGACCTTACATTTCCTACCATGCAAGTTCATCACAGTCTTCAGGTCGTTCAGGTCCTTTAGTCCACTAAACTGATCTACCGCTCTGAACAGAAAGTCGAAAAGTCACTGCTTTCCTTTGTCTTGAAACTCACATAATTCCACATTTAGAAGCCATAAGAATTCAAAACCTGCCCATGAACTTCAGGGTCACTGTCTCCAAGAGAATGAATATCAGTCTTTTAGAAAAGATGTATTTTACCACAGAAGAAAGCTGCATAAGAAAAGTAGTCACACAAGTACAAAAACATATGCTAGCAAAACTAGATAATAGCACGATTTTTCTTTCTTTCTTTTATACAAGGAAACAAAAGGCAAACTCTTAGACCTACAGCAAAATGAATTTTTCCACATGAAACAATGAAAGGTTTAAAATAGCCTGCCATTTAAATATTAAACTCCGGTTACCATAAGCAAATAGTTATAATGCCTTGTTTTATTCAACTCCATTTCAGTGTTTTAAATTTCATACAGAGTAATTTTAGGATGCTTAAGATTCGTTGAAATATTTGGCCAAAACAAATGGTACGTGTTGTTTTTATGCAGAGATTTCTTAAGCAGCTATAAATGAGCTGAGGAAAAAGTGATCTGATACAATAAAAGCACACTGTATTGACAAGGCATTACCATCAGAATATATGCATGAAGGAGGAAAATACTTACAGATTTTTTATGTCTACTGCTCCTCGGAATGCCTTTCTTGGTATCGCTTGAATCTGATTTTCACTAAGATCACTAGGAGAGAAAATAATTAAATTAAACTTAAAATCTGCCATATATATTATTTCTGTGTAGAAGAAAAAGAACACGTAAGGAAATAATTTCAGCCATTACAGTTCAGTCAATGTTTCAAACGAAGCTTATTTTATTACCTTAACTGATTTGTAATTGAAGAAATAGACACAGCAATAATACTCAAATTAGTTTATGTGTTGCTCTAAGTAGCTCCTTTACAAAGCACCAGTATATATGCCAAAGAAAAAGCAGAAGCATTATATAATTTAACAATGAAGGCCAAACTGATTTAATTTTTAACTGATTGATTTTACTATTCGACCCATTCCAAACCCATGACATCCAATGTTTGATAGTATGCTCAGCTTTACACAAAGATGACTGAAAACAAGCAAAACAAACCAAGTAGCAAGCTTCTGAGAAAAAACTATCAAGCTATATAACACCCTATATGTTAAAAGAAGGCATCAAAAAGCATCCTCCAGGAGATATCTAATACCTTTCCCCAAAATTCCTGCATGACCAGCTGTACCAGGCTATCTGCAACCAGTGTGTTTTTCCGAAAGAGAAATATTAATGAATATTAATGAATACCAACTCTTAAACCAACCCTTTTTCTGAAATCTAGAAATATTTTTGGCCTTTACAGTTCCATAGTAGAAATAGAACCTAGAGAACTGAAGTAAGGGCGATTGCAGAAGAGGGAAGAGGAAAACAAAAAACAAAGACAAAACAAAAAAAGAAACCACCAGAAGAAACAAACAAAGGCAAACAAATCCAAAGTAGAATCTAGAGCTATATTCACGAATGCTGTACTCCATTAACAAGTAAATCAGTGCAATATGACATGATCAGTAAATTAAAGTTGTTAGTGCAGTTGGGAGGTTTTACTTCAGACCACAGTTTGGCACACTGGACCAAACTACCACTCACGGGGTTCACAAACGTCTGGAGGCCTTCAAAGGGACCTTTCTACCTTGTAGTCTTAGAATGATGAAATCGGGTCTTTTGGAGGCTTTCAGAGATGCATGTATCTATAGACAGCATATACACAGGAATAAAAGAAACTATACGATGAGGATTACTTCAGCTTCTGAATAAAATTTAGAAAGAAATCAGATGTGTACAAGCCGTGTCTATGGTAGGATTTTCTGTCTGTCTGCAGAGCAGAACTAGATTTCATTTTAGCAAAACCATATCAGGACCTTCAGTCCAAAAAACACATCATAAGCACTCCAACCCCTAACAGAAGTAAAATTGCACAATGTTTTGCTTTTTGGAGACATCTTTTGGACGACCTTTTCAGAGACAGCTTTTGGGAGAAACATTGCAAAATGGTGCACAGAAATAAGAGATCTCACTCACATGAAGTGAATTAGCAAGAATCATTTAGTTGATTAAATATAAGCAGTCATGCTTTTGACATATTCTTTCCCTAAAATGTAATCTAGCATGAGCTCATGTTTCCAGTTAATAGTAATCACACCTGGAGATCTTTTTCAGATTTATGAACTTTAAAAAAAATAAATAATAATTTGAGGACTTTATATAACACCACACTGCCTGAGTCTAACAAAACTTTTATCAATATAATCCTTTCGGAAATAATTCTACATACATTGACAGCAACTTTGTTTTATCCAATTCACTGCTAATTTATGGAAAATCACATTATATTTACTAAATCTTTCATAGTTTGTGTGTATAACTGCACTGCAATATCTTGCGAGGCGTGCTTAGAACTAGACCCAATTTTAGTAGTATTAACCATGTGTGAAGAAAGAGAATCTGTGAGCTGTGATTTAATTTTCAAGCCACCTAAGTAATCTTGAAATGGGATATGACTACACTGCTCCGGCAATAAATTCAACGGCACTGAATGAAAAAGCAGCCTTCACCATTTGTTACGGCAACATGATTTAACAGCCTACTTCCTTTGAAAAAATTCCATTATGAGTATAAACAGGAAATATCTATATTTACACTTCTGTTTAACTGACTAATACATTTTACCAATATAAAAATTGTGCTTAAAGTGGTTAAAGACAGCAGTAGTGATTTTTATCATAATCAATGATTAGTTTATAATACAGATGTATGTATATATCTACGTAAACTACTGCCATGCTGCAGGAAGTAATGGTGCATTACATTTTCTATGAAAGTTAATAGAGTATCATCATTCACCATATTTTATAATTAAAAAAAGCAGAAGATGAACAAGATTGAAATAATATGTAAATTACTTTTTAAAATACCAATGGTCAAAATATTTCTTGCCTTGATTAAATGCAAATCTTAGCATGAGCACAAGGACTGCTTAACCATATGGTTTAGTGATGTTTTTTTTCAGTGTTAGGTTGATGCTTGGACTTGATGATCTGAAAGATCCCTTCCAACCCAGGAACTTCTATGATTCTATGACTTACAAGTAACAGCTATTGACCCAGGGTCCTAATTAAACAATACACTGAGATTGTGTGTGTGCTTACATTTGTCGGTGTGTATGCACACATGAAAGAGAGAAAACTAAGAGCATGCTAGATTTACCGCCGGGGCCACACCATCAACACCATTTCCACTTAGCACAGGCTCACGTAAACTAAAGTACGCTCTTTCCTGCTAATTTTAGCACATTTCAAGAATGAACTACCTGATTGCAAAGGCTCCCAACCTTCCTGTGCAAGACACTTGTTTAAAGCATCCCTCTAAACGTGGAGAGCTAAGTAAGGCTGGAAAATGTCATTTTCCAAGAGAGGTTTTTGGGTTTTTTTTTTTTTTTTTTTTTGCAATGCATCTACTGATTTACGAAACTTTCTTGGAATTGTTTATGTAACAAAAGTGTAAGTTATTCATTCCTTCCTTCATTGCAAAATCCTACCTCTCGCGGAACAGCTGTGATTTTCAACACACTATTTATGCCACCTCATAGCAGGAAAGTTTTTAGTAATTATTTATTGATTGTTTTAACTTTTCACCTGCTCAGTCTCAAAAGGCTTCCTTACAAAAACCTTGAAAGGCTTAAACAAATATTCAGCTTTTTCTTTTTGCATAAGTTACACCTACACTTCACACTGTAGACCCAGGATTCAGTAAGGAATTGCTGTGTGGTCTTTTTCTTTTTATGATGTTTTAACTCATTCCACTGCAATTCTTAGATTGCTCACAGAAAAGAAGGTCACAAGCAGCACAGGGTGCACTCTGACTTTCTGTGGAAATTAGAAAAAAAAATGTGTTGTAGATAAAACCAGACAATTTTGCAGGCTATTATGTCCCCTTGATTTGACTTTGCAGCTTATATTCTACATTGAAGAAAGGTGCAAATCTCTTTTTTCAGCCTGATGGTCCTTCTTGTTTTCTGGCACTAGCAACTGGCTGAACTTCACCTCCCATCTCAAAAAGAGGCAGCATTTGAATCCTGAGTATAATTTATGATGCTACTTGGTACCCCTAAAATCAAAGAGGCTATAAACACTGCAATAAAATGTAATCCACTAAACAGAAGAACATCCTCCTTTTAAAAGTCGAAATCTGTATTTTTGAAAGAAAAGGCATGAACTTGTTTTAACATTTGAAACCAGCAATCTAACTGAGATACGTTCATCGGAACAAATTCTTCTCCGTTATTATTACAGCCCAAGACCTTACATCAAAATCTAGCATTCCTCTGGAACAGCAGAATTGATTTTAAAAGGTTTTGTACACAGCTGGAATGAAAAAGCCACGATGTTTTAAGATGTTTTTTTCTTTTAATTAATGTACAATGGTCTAGTAAAACATTTTGACGAAGCTGTCTTGCAGCTGTCTTTCAACTAGAATGCTCTTGACTCTACTGTATCATTCCCAGAGAGATATATTCCAAATTATTAAGTCTTAGACATTGACTATTCAAGAAAATTCCTTAGTGCAACTTTGTAGGCTTCATTCACCACATTCCCTGGCCAGAAGAGCACCTTCAACCTCCTGGCCTCCAACACAGCTCACCGCTCACACATTACCAAACCATAGCTCACAGCCAGAACTGCCAGATGTAACTTCAGTCACTTTTCGTTTGAGATGTCCTCAAGTAAAAAGAGGGCACAGAAATATTAGGGATAAATAGATTTTCACATAAAAAGCCATCTGGAGGTCTTCAGAGAAGTCACTGATGAGCACCTGAGCTGCTCTAAATCAGAATCATGGAATCATAAAACGGTTTTTGGTTGGAAGGAACCTTTAAAAGTCATCTAGTCCAACACCCCTGCAGTAAGCAAGGACATCTTTAACTAGATCAAGTTGCCCAGAGCCTCATCAAGCCTGACTTTGAATGTCTTCAGGGATTGGGACTCCACCACTTCTCTGGGCAAGCTGTTCCAGTGTGTCACCACCCTCATTGCAAAGAACTTCTTCCTAATCTAAACCTACCCTGCCCTAGCTTAAAAGCTTATCCTATTGCTATATGCTCTTGCAAACAGTCCCTCCCCAGATTTCTTGTAGGACCCCTTCAAGCACTGGAAGGCTGCTATGTGGTCTCCCTGTAGCCTTCTCTCCTCCAGGCTGAACAACCCCTACTCTCTCAGCCTGGCCTCATCGGAGAGGTGCTCCAGCCCTCTCATCATCTTCATGGCCCTCCTCTGGACTCACTCCAACAGGTCCATATCCTTCTTGTGCTGAGGACTACAAAGCTGGACACAGTACTACAGGTGGGTTCTCATGAGAGCAGAGGAGAGTCAATGAAACATCACCATCCTGTTTCTAGTGGTTTGTTTCAGATAAGTTTAAGCTGAATCCATGTCAAATATTCTTCCCAGTTGTAATATTCTGCCTGCAACCCCTCAAAAGCAAAATAAGAAAATGAAATGCATATACCAAACCAAGCAAAAGACAGAGAGAGAAGAATGCAGAAAGATTTGTAGTTCTTGCCCAACTATAGCAATTCTTTGAAAACTTTGCAGACTTTTTTTTTTGCTCCCTAATAATGTCAGGTGTGTGTTTCCAAATAAGACATTAGCTATGGTGCACCTAAATACTTTTTTTTTCTTTTTAATTAACATAGTCTATCCAAGTATTCAAACTCAGCAATAAAAAACAGAGAAATACTATATCCTCTCTTTGTCCTGGAATTATTGTGCTTACATAAAATAAAATTTATTTTTAAACAAAAAATATTTCTAAACAAACCGGGTCAAGGTAATTTTTGTGCAATGTATACCGATAAACATATAAAGCTTTTAAACTGATTTCCAGCGATGAAGGATTTAATTCTGGTATTTTTACACTACAGTAGAACTTGTCTAATTTGAAATTATGCCTGAAAGAATGTAGATTTCTATATTTCACAAACTGATGAAATAGGAAAAAAATTAACAACAACAACCAAAAATAATCAAACTTCTCCCCCACCCTCCTCCAAAAAATCAGCTTCATTTTATGTATTGTTAATCATTATATTTTTTGCTCCAAACTACATTAGTAATCATAATGCAGTATACTTTGTGGGAATATCAGAAAGACCTTGCTACTACTGAGTCCTTCCTAAGAACAGGATGGAAATGGTATGTTTCTAGTTATCATATTTACTGGTTACTACATAGAAGTGTATCAGAGAGAAAAAACCCAACCTAGAATCCTGCTGATATTTGAAATTCATTCCACTGGACTACAATAACTTATTCCCAGAGAAAACCTCAAAAATGCATATACTTTTGCTTTTTAATCTGAGGATAAAGCCCTCAGATAACCTGATATTAATGAGCCTGATAGAGTGCCTCAGCTCCTAAAAAATGCAGACAGTACTGCATTGCAGCTATTTTATTACTCACCATGTATGGTTCCCAGTTGAATACCGCATTTACCCTTAAAAGGAGTGCTAAATTTTTAATTATATAAATTGAAACACCAGATATAATATCTATATCATATGCTGTTAAGCCTGTATCACAGTTTTCTTGTGTGGCCAAAACCATTGTTTGTTCTGAAACAATAAATCTTTCGAAGATGGCAAAGCTGCTTGTAAATTTAATTACTCGTAATTTTATTTTCCTCTATGGTTTAACCTCCCTCTGTGTCTGACCAGCGATATCATAAATCTATACTGCCATTCTTTGAAAAGTCCTGAGGACTGGGAAAAAATCATGGTTCTGATTTTTAAAGGAAAAGGCAGAAATACTGGGTCAAACTAAGTATTGAATACTTATCCGTTTATTTATGCCAATTCGTAAAAACAGCTCAGAGGGTACAGCTATTCCATGATCAGCATCCTTAATAATAATTTAAATCTTTTTGTCATGAATAAAGCCTTGCTTAGTACATCCTTCTTACTGGAAAACAGTAGTTTTAACATTAGCTATGTTTAATGTTTAATTAGCCATCTTTTACATGCCATATTCTGTATGAAATCTTTTAGTTTCAAGTCATTACTCCTTGTCCTGTTGCAACTGCTAAAATGCTTGTCCTCATCTACGCCCACTTCAGGTACTGGAAAGCTGCTTTAAGGTCTCCCCGGAGCCTGCTCTTCTCCAGGCTGAACAAACCCAACTGTCTCAGCCTGTCCTCACAGCAGAGGTCCTCCAACCCTCTGAGCACCTTTGTGGCCTCCTCTGGATCCCCTCCAACAGGTCTTTGCTACTTCCCCAGCCGCAGTCCCCTTAATGAGGCCATGCCATCTAAAACCACGAACCTACTCCAAAGCAAGACCAAGGTTTGCAAGAGCTATTATGTATTCTCCTGTTTCTGATGTACTCTGCCTCACTGGGAGGCAGTGAAGACACCAGCAGTAAAACCTGAGCTCCTGGAAGGTGTGAGAACGTGCTGCAATATTACTGTGTAAAAGAATCGATCCACCACCACCACAAGTCTCAACTGTGCCTTTGTATGTCTTGAGAGAAGGATGGAGAGAGATTATTTAATATTATGATTAATGCTGGCAGCTGCCTCTGTTTGCAAAAACTGCTGTAGCAGTGGGCTTTCCAATGCAAAGAGGACAGAATGAAACAGCAAAGTAGGTTTTTTACGTTTCGCTGGATCTCTGATTTGGATTTCACTCCAGAAATGCCAGACAGTTTCCCACTTTCTAAATTTGAATAACAAAGATGTATTTCTACTCTGCGTTAGGTGGTTTGTGTTATCATGCAAAACTTTTGATCAGATTTTTTTTCCTGCTCACAAACCTTCATTTATCATCACACAACTACACTCTTAAAATTGCAAAGTTGCAGTATGACTAGGAATTTAATATAAGACCTTTTTTGAATGCTACAAAGGCACGCTTTGACAACCACTAGTTTTATTGTATTAGGATAAGGTATGTAAGCATGAAAATTATTCTCAGAACTATGTAACGAGGATGAAGCTGAAGTACAGTCTTCAAGAATACAGATGCTACTGAACTACTATATTATGGTGCAAATGCAGGGATAGTATCCTGGAGAGACAGTTCCTCTAAAATTAATAGCTCAGGTGAACTGAACCTGGTGAAGCATATTGGAATTGCATCATGGCAGCACCTTCCGACTAAACAAACATGAATGATTTAATCTATAACACAACAGGTTCTTATACCATGCTCAGCAAATATATGATATATACAAACAAGCAAGGTCCTTTCCCATCAGTCAAATGAAGCTTGTCCAGTTAATTGATACAAGACTGACATATGTTTGGCTTTATAGAGTTACCATATAACAAGTTACTGTACTGCATCACTTATTTATGAAGACAGTCTTATACTTGAATGGCTTCTCATGTTTTAGCAAGGCATAGCTTTTTGGTCAGCCTACAGATCAATCAAGGCAGACAGAATAAGGAAATGTTTAAAAAAACATGCTTAACAATTCAGTCTAAACTAAACTCTTGTTCTGAAAAAAAACACAAACCAAAACCAACAAAAACCATAATTCTACCGTAATGTCCCATTATTCTTTGACTATGAAATAAACATTTTAGCTTCCTATTAATTTCACAGATTTTTATATAATAATAATAATTATTATTATTCAGTAAAACACCCAGCACAGCTATTCCTCTTCATAACAAAGATACAAAAAGAGTCCAATACTATCAGCAGTGGCCAATATGTCTCTAGGCACATATTTATCTGCTTGTGAAGATCAAAACTCTGAATTATAAATCCTACCATTAGTTCTGTAAATCATTGTTGCAGGTGATATCATCAACCCGCTTCTCATAAGAGGACTAAAACCTCAGGTTTGAGAAAGGTACTATTAACTTTCTTTTACACATGGAGAAACCAACGTAGTATCTATCAGCAGTAGTATGTATCAGTACCAAGCTGGGGGAGCACAAAGCAGATGAGAAAATTTAGATGGCAGAATTGCAGGCTGCCTCTGCATCACTAATTTCCACGTGCTCTCTTGACTCCCTAGAGATTCAGAAGCTGTACACAGTAGACACACAATCTATTCCCGCACTAAAGCAGGATTCCTCCCTGTTCCACAGTGTGCTACATCCCCCAAGTGAGTATTTCATATTTCACAACACAGGGCAATTACCACGGCAAAATGGATGGAATGATGTGAGTCGCAGCAATTTCTATGGTAAGGAATGAATCTTCCACTTTTCTGAGACTATTCACACTGAATTTCCCTGCTCACTTTCAACTCAGCTTTTAATGATACCACTTGTAATGATATAACTGAAGTTTCTTTCATTCTTAATGCTTCAGATTTTTAAATATTATCCATTTATAAATATATAATTTAATGGAAATGTACTTATAGCTATTGGTATAGTATTATTTGTATTATTTAAGCAGCAGGTATTTTAATCCATTTTATCTATTTAAAGCAGAGATGCAGATCATTTATGTATCATTATAGAATATATATAAGAGTAAAACTAGCAAACTAAATAATAGGAGTACTGATAATTTGAGAGTTTATCAGTACCTTCAACCCCTTCATTTAGGTTAAGTCATCAAAAATGTAAATTACGACAATTAGTGCTAATCTTTTTTGCTTAAGAAACAGCTTGACTCCTCATAACTATCCAATAGTATCATGTGATATCGACTTGTTTATAAATTTGAGTATTACTAATTGGTAATTTCTGCTGAATGCAAATAGCACAGAGTACAAGTACCAGGCCTGTCTGACATTTTAATGGGATCACAGTTTGGGTTCGAAATAAGCCAAAACCTCCAATCTCAGTCTTGGCATGAAAGTTAATCTATGGGCCACGAAAATCAATTCTACTCTACACTGTCTCCAACAGTTCACTTAAATCAATTTGTATATTTGGGTACCATTTGACAATAATTGCTTAAGGAGCTTCCGCAATTATTCTTTATTGTGCTGGAGTGTCCTAGTGTGGCAAATGCTAATTGTAAAAT
Source organism: Nycticryphes semicollaris (assembly GCA_013400055.1). NCBI lineage: Eukaryota > Metazoa > Chordata > Aves > Charadriiformes > Rostratulidae > Nycticryphes > Nycticryphes semicollaris. The sequence continues at coordinate 115,556 of VXBJ01005968.1, forward strand.
AAAATAGGAGTATTAGGACCACACATGTATTTTACTGGAGTCTTGGAAATTATTTTTGAAAAGGAAAGCAGTCTTTATTAGTCTTTTTCACTAAATTAATATGTAATTCTCTTTTGTTTAGGACTACAAAATAAAAAATAGAAATAATTACACATTGTAGCTCCTAAGGAGGAAAGGACCACCCACGATTTCAAAGAGAGAGAATTGCAGTACTACTTCAAATTTGGCTTCAATGCAATCCTTTGGATAGAAAAAGACCCTTGAAAGAAAAACTTGAAGCTCTTGAGAACATCCCCCCTCCGTACCCCTGAAGAAAAAACCAGTTCTTTATCCTCCATAGACTCTCAAAGTCTCAGAGTTTGCAGAGTGGAAGATGACTTTCAGCGATACGGATGCCTATCTTGCATGTAATGTGTCAAAACCGGCCAATAACTCCTAAAGCATATATGATGTTTGTTCATGGATTTCCTCCTCCTTTTCATTTAACTGGGTTGGAATTGAAGACAAATTAGAAAATAACTTTAACCTTTATGTGTTTTTATTACAAAGCTGCAGACCATTTCTTTGTAAGGAAAGCGTGAAGATTCTGCTATTTTAATTCAACCAGTCTTCAAAAGGTGATTTGGCGATCAATTTTTAATCAACTATCACACTTGATAGACTTGCAAATGCACTACAAGTTAAGGACTTTTAAAGGATAAAGCAAGATGCTGCCAGGTAGCTTTCACTTCTTCTGGTCCGTTACACACTCAGCATATGCATGGCTGAAACACCCATTTGGCTTGGTTGGAGCATCCGCTCACATTAAGAATAGATGAGATGGCATACTTAACTTTCCAAAAGACCTCTTCAACAGCAGCTGAAAAACTCCTTTTTAGCGGGAGTTTACAGCTGTCAACATGTCTTTAATATTTAATATTGTTTCACCTGCTTTGGAATTGAAGCCGTAAGCACTTTTAGAAACTGAGTGAAAGTTCATATGTTGTCTAGTTTCACTACGCAGTCTATAACCTTGTATATTTTCTTCTGAAATATCACTCAGCCAACCATGACATTTCTCTCTTTGTTCACAAGAGAGCGGAGCAGGTTCCTGATCCGGCCCCATTATGCATAGCTGCTATTCCAGTACAGGTAAGTAATAATTATATCCTCGGACAAAGACATTTTTCATCAAGTGTAGCTCCAAACTGTTAATGTAATAACAAGGTGAGTACTCTGAGTGGTTCCTAACAGTAAAACCAACCTTACACAGTTTGCCAAGGGACAGTGAAAATCTGGAGAGTAAACCAGAAAGGATCTTGCATGTCCTTAATGTCCAATGTCACCGTGCTCACTCTTCCTTCCCTTGAGTCAAATGATGCAATTTGGGCATTTTCTCCTGAGATGGGCTGATTGCTAAACTAGATAGATTTATTGCACAGTCTTAGCTTTATAACAACACGTGTGTAGTCACATAATGTACGTGAAGGGCTGATGCTTCAGGCTTTGAGGCTGTTGCCTGTCAGTGCCAAAAAGTATGCTAAGAACACTGAAAGAAACCAAAGCAAATTATAAAAGGATTACTATGGATGATTAAAGAAAAAATGACAACAGCTAAGCTGCTGTCATAATTATTGCTCATCAAGCCAACCAATATTATATCATTGTTTTCCTGGGCTTTACCCATCAGCTCATACCCATCTGTCATTTCTCATACTGTATATTTTTTCACAGAAACAATTTGTTTTATTTTATGGGGTGCTGGTTGTTGTTTTTGTTGTTTGTTGGGGTTTTTTAACTCTTTCTTTGTACAGTGCTTAGCGCCATTGGGTTTCTGGCCCAAAGAACTAGGACTTTGAGCTGTTATGAGAAGTAAACTAACAATAGAAAGGATGACAGAAACGCACGTGTTCATATCATCCTTCACTTCACTGATAACTAAATAGAAAACAGTAAGAACAAGCTGAATTATTTGAGCAAATGGACAGGTTTTTTTGGACTGGATTTTTTTTTTTTTAACTTCTACATCTTGTGTGTTTCATACATGCTGCTTAATATAAAATAATTAAAAGCTCTTCGGAGAAGAGAGAAAAGATATCTTTGGGAAACTTCAAGGCAATTACTGATATTAATATTCAAGTATTCTGAAATTCAAACTTCCCACTGGTCAGAATTAAAAATTAAATTACTTCAGTAGTTTAGATGAGCATCTCAGAAGTTTCTGTTCAAGGGCTCCAAGCTTGTCTTTCTTTTTGAGCCTGCCTTCTCTTTCTGTGGCTGTTCCAGCCACTTCCCCCAAACTCATTTCACCACTGCCTCTTTCCTCTCAATGCCATGCAAAGAATCAGAACTTCAAGAGATGGCTTCCTGCAGTAAAAGGAGCTGGGAATATAGGAGAGGCAGTCTGATGAGCTGTAAAACAGCAACAGTGTACCCTGGCTGAACACAGGGGCCATTCAGAAATGAAAACCCTTGTAAAAATGGTAAAACTCTACAGAAGCAATGAAAAGGAAGCCAGCAACTCCAGAATGAACTGATCACAACCAATTTCTTGATCAACAGCAAACTATAAAGAACAACCCAGGACAAAAACCTGGATAACAGTCATCCCAAGCGTAAGAATGTGCAAAACCCCACTGCATGTTGCAGCCCTGGCTGTCTGCTATTGCCACAGCACTAATACCTAAATTACATATAAATGTCCTGGGAAAACTCACCTATAAAACAATCTATGCCTTGCTGAACTTCATATTATTTAAATAAAAACTTAAATTGTATTGCTAATTCTGCCACATTTATCCCTTGTCTCCCCCCTCAAAGCTGAACTTTCAGCTGCTTGCACGAGTAATAATTTTCATTCAGACATTTTTTAAACCTTAAAGTCCCCAAAGCTCAGATTTTCTGTTCCAAGACTGCACTTTTCCACTGACACCATCAAAGAGTGGTTGCTCTTAATTGCACTTTAAAAACTCATCTCCCCTCCTTCCTTCAGACTTTTTTCCTCTTCCCATTGCTTTTCAAGTCTTTTTTCCAAATTGCTTTCATGCAAAATTCTTTCCCTTCAACCATTTTCCAGACTCCTCTAAGTGGCTGTTGGAGCTTCTGCTCAAGTAAATATCCAGAAAAATCCTCCTGAGAAGTCTGAATAATGAGGATAAAAACCGATGGTGTGTGTGGTGGGGTCTTTTTGTTGCATGAAAGTTTTTTTTAGTTTTGGAGGGAGGTTGTTTTGTTTTGCTATTTGGGAGCAGAGAGGCAGTTGAATGAGATGGGTAACAGTTAAGTAATTACAATCAAATGAGAGCACAGCATACGTGGGATGAATAAGGGTGACACTGGTGTCTCCATTCACAAGCTATTATAGACTCTTGTGGCGAGGAAACAGATGACTTAAGGACAGAGAGGTCTAGGTAACTATAGAGACTGAGGACAGTTATGGTAATGAGAAGAAAGAGTTATTAAATGTATTCCAACAAGCTTCCTTATTGCTTGAAGACTAATTGTAAAATACACCATGAAACATTTAAAGACTTTAAATGACTGCATTTTGGTTAAAGCACAAATTAGGAAAAAAAAAAAAAAAAAGAGATTTAAGAAGTATGCCTATGTAAGAGCACACAACATTGCACTGATATCAGTAATAACCATGAAAGGCAACAACATTTTGGCACTGCACAATGAGGTTTTCTGCTGAAGCAGTTTGTGTAAATCCATTCCTACTTCTAAGGAAACCAGGAGTTTCACCAGCTCAGAAATCCTAGGACACGTATCTTACAAGAGCCAGCACATGTACGGGTATTCACTCTTTTAGCTGAGTAAGAACAGATCTCCTCGGAGAACTGGGCCAGCTCAGAGCTTTGAGGTGACTGAATTTAAACGATATTTACACAGATAGCTGAGAAGGTGTCAGGATTTGTTTCTACACAGGCTCTGCTGCACTTCCTATCTATTGCCATATGGCTAATTCTCTCTCATGCTTACTCTTCTGTTGCAGTTCATATTACAGTATACTGTTTTACAGACCTGCAGCTTCCAACATCTGTAGCAAAGGTCCCAGGAATTGATTTAGAGGCTGAAATACAAACATATCCATTCCTGCTTCTACACAAGGCTATAGATCTTTGTTGGAAGACTGACACATGGTCCCCATATGCACTGGTGATAACACAATCCTGCCAGGCACAGATGTACTTATAGCTCCAGAGAGATGCAATCTAATGATGGATAGGAATAACCCAATCATACGAACATTTGTATTTGTAAAGCCTACCTAGTGCTACAGACAATATGTCTACATTTTGCTGCCACATTTCTGCAAGGATATCAAGATGTTCCTAAGGTATGACAAGCATATGATGAAACTTGATGGCATACGAGATAAAGGGACTGCTTTGTGAAGCACAGCTTAATAGTTGGAAGTTTTAAAAATTAATTGCTCTTCTGGCAAACCCAAAGAAAATTAAATTAAATTAGATACTGGAACTTTTTCATTAGACGGTTCTGGCAAAATAAAGTTAATAGATGGAAAGCTTTCTGCAATTAAAAGTGACAGGTGCATTGCTTTCTCTAAGCTTTTAAATCACATCTGTCAAAAGGCCTACTAAAATGCATTTTTTAAGCCCCTTCCAATCTACTCAACTTTTATGAATAAAAATACTGTAGAATTATTGAAGATATATCACTTAAGAAAGCCACAGCTTTATGGCAGTAAAGAGCTAAAATTTCTATAGAGATACACATCTAACATATTTAGGAGAATATTAAATCACAAAGTAACTCTGTATCCCATTCCCGTTCACTTCATTTGTCAGCATGGTTTCCTGCTCTAATTCTTAACCAGTGCACAAGAAATACACAACCTGATCTTCCTAATTTAAAGCCAAAGTGTTTATACAGGGTAGGTTTTACAGGGTAGGTTTAGGCTGAACATCAGGAAAGAATTTTTCACAGAAGGGGTGGCCAGACATTGGAATAGGCTGCCCAGGGAGGTGGTTGAGTCCCCATCCCTGAATGTATTTAAGATTCATTTGGATGTGGTGTTGGGAGATATAGTGTAGGGAAGGAATTTGTAGAGTAGGGCTGATGGCTCTATTCAGTGATCCCAAGGGTTTTTTCCAACCTGAATGATTCTATGTTTCTATAGTAAATTCAGGTCAGTCACAACTTGAATTATCTATCCTATGTGTTTAAGGTGATTGGGAAGAGAGATGTACAAGATAAGCCATTTCTATATACGCCTACTATTTACCTTCTTTCCTTCTTCTTTACCTCTTTTAAAGAAATTTCTTCAAGACAGAAAGCGTCTGTCTTGAAAACAGGCAGAAAAGCTTGAGTTCAGCTTTCGCTATGCTTCTTACAGAGTCAAAAACAGATTTGATGATTACATGTTCCAACAGTGTGGGCAAAACCACTTATTGCACATCTTCCCCCCAACTCCTAGACATGCCCAAGCCCATACTTTACCTCTCATTCTTCACTCACAAAACCAGGGAGGACTTAAATAGTGCTACTGGGTTTTGACCTTAAAACCAACAAACCCCAAAACTCAAAAAAAAACCCCAAACCTCAAAACTCTCTAGTGATAATTTCTGGGGTTTTTTTGGTTTGGGCTTTTTTTGTTTGTTGGTTGTTTTTTTTTTATCGTAATCAATTACTCTAATTTTGATAGGTTAGAAATGAAGTATAGTTATTGGAATGTTCTTCATTCCCATCAATTCTGGAAATGAAAGCATTAGTCTTCAAAGCTCTTAATTATCAACTAAACAAAAATCTATTACACTCTCATATGATGGACTTTGCCAACAGGAAGCGTGCAGGTTATGATACAGCACCTTTAGATATGTAGGAAGGAAAACTACAGTAACTCAGCTAAACACAGATCTTGCCAAACTGCAAACACACAAATAACCTCACCCCAATTCAGGAAAGCATTCAAGCATGTACAATTTAAAGTATGTGCTTAATTCCCATTGAACTCATTGTAGCTACTCACAAGCTCAGTGCTGAACGTGATCAAATGTATCTGAATCACAAACTACTTCCTGGAAAATAGCAGTGAACACATTTTAATTATAGATTTCCCTGATTTAAGCATATATGAACAAAGATAAAATCCTCCTCAGATGGAAAGACAGAATAAGAAAGCAAGAAAATAGTTTTCTTTTCCATAATCACTCTATAAATTTTCATCTTAGCCCAGGATGAACTGTCATTTTGACACCACAAATAATACTTGAGGGAACTGGACCATGTACGAGTCCTTGACAAAAATATCTTTTATATTTAATAAAACTCAAGTTTTGATGCTGCTTTTACGGTTTTCTTTTGGGGACAGATCTTGCCAAGTTCTCCCCTTGTAAAAAAATGGGAATTTTCATTTTGAAATGGCAAAGTCCTCACATGCTTCTGCCCAGCACACTTTATGACAACATTTAAAGGCTTTTTCTCAGAGATAGAAATCTCCTCCAGGTCCTAGCCAGGTAGTAGAAAGCTTTGGGGCAGAAGGTCAGTACTTCAGAAGGAAATGACCACTCAAGGCAATACTTCCAAATTTTGTGTCAGGTCTGCATCACTGCAGGAACTGTGCTACCAATGACACCATGGTAAGTGGTAGGTCTTCCGGGAAGAATCAGAAACAGTTAAAATATACACTGGAAGAGGCACAGTAAACACAGATAAGGCTTCATCCCCGACTTAAAACTGAGTAAGTCTGAGAGCTGGACTGCAGTTGTACTGAGTGCTTCAGAACACAAACTGAAAATATACTAAAAACACCAAAGGAAGCAAGGAGGCATGAGGATATGTCTACAAATGTTTGCTCCAAACAGGGATAAAAATATTCAAATATTTTCACTTAGTATCAATTTTAACTAGACCGTGGGTGAGAATGAAAGGTCTGCAATCTGTGAAAAAGAAAAGATCAAATTCAGTAGGGATACAGAATATCTAATTAAACCCTGATCTGCAGAATATCTGTTTATGGAGTTTCTTCTGCCATCTCTTTTGCCCTTTGTTAACCATCTTCCCATCCACGTCTATAAATAATGAAAATAAGCCAAATTTTCCTCATTGCTATCATGTGTTACACAAATATCTGAAGAGAAAATATGTGCAGAAATATTTTTATGACCTATACTGATTGAACAGTTTAACCAAACATATACAATCATATAGAAATATAGAAGTGAAAAGAGACATTGGGTAGCCCTATACTAAATAGAACTTAAATTCTTGGTACCCCAAGGACAGGGATATAGCAGATTCAAAGCCATCATTCAAAACAGTGCGGCCATACACACATAAGTGTGTATGCCAATCATATCAATTTTGTTCAGGTGTTAACTCTATGCTTAAAAATAAATGCTCTGATGAACTTTAAGATATATATTTATTCTTCTGAATTTCTGTTTTAACTTGCCTTTTCCTTTAACCCAGCTGAAATTCCGTTGTAGATACTTACTCTGTATAATCCTGATTAACACTTTTTTTTTTATACAGAACATGAAGAAGAGTCTTATAGACTTCTACATACCTAAACCAACTTCTGACTGTGGGATTTTCTTGTTTTGGTTGTGGTTTTTAATTAGGGACACACTTCCATTAGGAAATCATCCTCCAAATATCTCAACGTATGTATGGTACAATGCCTGACCCAAAAAAACAGCAAATATCTCACAGGGTCCATTTTCCACAGTATTTTCAACATCCATGATTCCCTTTCACATACATACAACATTAAGCGACACAAAACGGAGAATCCCAGCTGCAGCAAAGGTGACTTCTTAGCTTGCAGCTGAACAGGGAATTGCAGAAAAAGCATTTAAATAACAAAGGGAAACCGCCAGATTTTTTAAAAAATAAAAACAGGATAAAACTCTTGGGTAAATGTGCTTAATGATGAAAATCACAACAGCTAGGATTACAGTATTAGGATTTCATACTACTTTCAGGCTTGTACATGTCTAATAGTGAACGTCTTTGTCGTCTTTACACTTATAAGCAGATAAAACTATAGTAATGAATCCCTATGCTGAAATAAAAGTGAAGCTAATCTTAAGATTAGGAATCTAATCTCTATCAGAAATATGATACAGGCATTTAAAATGAATGGGAAGTCAATTTGCTATAGGCAACATGACATTCTGTATGATACATAATGCATACTCCTGCAGTGCAGCTCTAGTATTGAAAACTTACAAGCTGAGACAAAACAGCAACAGGTTTGAAGAAGAATGTTATTAAAAGAAACAGAAAATGTCAGGCACCATCTTTGACTTCAAGTTGAATTTCGGTCATGCAACTCCCTGGTATTTTTCGCTTTGCTTTCCTAACTAGTTCCCCTATGGATTAACCTCTTCTCACCTCTGGTTGTGTACACACTGCAAGATGGAGCTGCCGGACAGTTCATTAGAGCAGCTCCTGCTGTTTCTTTCACCGAAGAGGAGGCACCTCTAAGTTACCATACACAGGCAAGCCCAGGTTGACATGTGCCCTAATAACGTCTGGCAGCTTTGATCAAAGCTGATGGNTTGCAGTATTTCCTTCTGTTTCTTTGGGGACCAGGTACCATCATTTCATAATTCACACACCACACTGGTATCACTGAGGAGAGACAAGAGGGATTGAATTTGGGGGCTTCTCCTGTCTGGCACAGCTTAAAACACCTTAAAGATATATTTAGATGGAACGCTTCAACCCAGTGCTAGAAAATTTATGTTTTAAATAACTCTGCTAGCCAGAGGTTCTAACATAATACTTCACATAAAGTAAGTTTCCTGCCTCCATATTTCAGATGCCCATCTCTTTCTGAGCATGAGACCCAGCCCAGGGTTTACAAGAAGCTTTGCTTTTCCAGCCTCAGCTTTGTACAGTGCTTGAGGCTGTGTGCTTTGATTTTCCAGTGTTGCTGTATGGTACTGGGGTGGCAAAGAACATGAAACTGCATTTAAGCACTTGAAACGGACTCCTTGGTGTCCAGCAATGCTCCCTGTTGCTCGGCTCAGCCTCTTTCCTTGACACCTCTGGTGGCCAAGCCAAAAAAAGTCAACAGTCTGTGGTAATGAATGAATACTCCGGGACCCTTTCATAATGGTCCAGCTGATTGAGGCCCTGTTTAAGAGTCCTTACCTCATTTCCCACACATTTTCTGACCCATTTTGTCTGCCTTTTCTCAGAGGGGTTTTGCCTGTTATATTGTGGGCTAAGCAGTAAACTAATTATCTTGTTCAAATCCCTTTGCAACGCCTCTAATCCTATTAGTTATAAGAATGTGTGAATACTGATTGCACAACTTAAAAAAGGGAGAAACAGAAAAAGAAAAAGAGACAGAGGGAAAAAGCCAAAAGGCAGGATCCAGGAGGATCTGCTCGCCACTTCAGCCTTGTGAGACTTGTCAGGATGCTCAGGAGTCCTGCCTGTCACAAAACGGGACACTAAATGGGACAATTTGTAAGGTCCGTATTTCCATTTTCCATCTGTCTGTCGCATCTGCCCCAGAGTTGCTGCTATTATCCGAGGCAGCTCCGAGCCCTTTGCTCACAGCAGAACTTGCTGACCCTTGACTCCAGTTAACAGGTTACATTTTCTCTCTTTCCCCTTTCATAATGAACATTTTAATGAAGGGGATGACAATATTACAATGTGTCAATGAAGCCATATGAAGTACAGGAAATGAATGAATGTTAGTGTAGGCACCTATAGGCCCTACCAGTCCTATTTCTTTGCTTCAAAGAAGCCTCACAAGTCTTATTAAAGAGCCCTCTCACCCTCTCCCTCAGCTGAAGATACCAGAGCGGTTGCCTCCTGCTGTCCAGTACTGAGTGAACTTTAATCACTTTTCCCATTTTGTTCACACTGGGGAAGGAGCCAGGCTTCAGTGAAAAGCCTGCAGTCACAGTCGACGTTAAAGAGCATGAAATTTATCTGACTTCCATAAAAGATGAGCTCTGCCCTTCCATTCCTGCTTTTGCTAAGCTGGCTGCTCCGGGGACAACCATTCTCTCCCCCAAAAACAAATATTTGCTTTTAGTGTGGATGGATGCTGCTGCCTAGGAGCGCCTTTTCCTCTGCTTCTTAAACTGTAAACTTAGTTGTTTCCACCTACAAAGACAACTTGTGGTCTTGGGAAAGAAATTTAACTTTATCATTTAGACATGCTGCTTTGCAAATGAAGGTTTTAAAAATGCAAACAGTTCCTGTTTTACATGAGTAATAAGCTCTGGCTAATTGGTTACCATAGAAGCAAATTCACCAGAATTCTCAGAGAGCAAGAGAAAGATTTACCTTTTTTCTCCCCTCCTTCCCTGCAGAAATGTCTATTTCAGTGAAAGCTTAACTCTTAGGATAAAATACAAAGTTTTTTTCTCACATACTGTAATTAAGAGATTTGAGACATCATTTATCTGATGAAGATTAAAATAAATTGCATTATTACATAGTATTCCATTATTTGGTTTAAAAACCTTGACGTTTGAAATTGGCTCTATAATTGTTGGAAATCATTTTTTGCTTCCCTTACAATGGCAAATCAATGACACATTTGTGTACAACTTGGAAGGAGAAGTTGTACATGCACACCCTTTCTAAGGATAAATACACTACAAATCAGCATTTTCAAAACAACAGACTGTGTGACTGAATATTGAATGCATATTTTAGGAGTGGTACCACTTCTTTGTCATTTCATTACATATGTATTTCAAATACAGTAGAGAAAAAGAATGCAAAGAATCCAAAAGGAACTCCAGAAGCAATTTACCCCCAAAACAATTTATGCATATCAAAAACGAAAAGCAGCAAAAAAAAAAAAAAAAAAATTGTATCAATGGGCTTTCTAATAAAAAGATTGTGTTAAAAAGGAATGAAAAGTGGGTCTGATCCACTGACCATCCACTCTGCATGCCATAACCCCATCTAATCCCCAATTGATACTGACAACTACAATGACAAGGGCTAAATTGGAGCCAGAAGTGGGAGTAATGATAGACTGCCACTTCAGCATGTCAGCAATTTCCAGATTAAAATTAATACCACGCAACCGCTCCTCCATAGAGCAGAGATTTATCAAAGGCAGAGAAGCCCTTCTTTAACCGGAAAGCCTCCTAGAAACGTGCCACAGAGGCTGAAATCAGTGCCCAGTGCCCAGCAGAAGTTACCTGTCCATCAGCAGGGAGGAGATGAGCAGGGGAAATCTCTTCCTGCTGTACTTTTAGTTGTGACCACCTAGGGGCACTCAGCGCCCTAGAAATGTGTCGCAAATCTCAGCTTTTGATCCAGAACCATTCTGGCGCGCAGAGCACAAAACATATTCTCTATCAAGCACCCTGCCTTATATTTCACTTGAACAACAATGATGAGTATTGTTTATTGATGTTTTATTACTGGCAGATAACCAACCAGACAGCCTTGTTCCCGCTAAATGCTTCTAAAGAGCTTTTTTTCTGATAAAGGCTTTAATATACCATGAAGGTTTTCGACCGATAGGCAAAAACATTCAGACCATATCTTTTGAGAAAGCGATGTCACATTTTAAGTCTGGATTTCTTCCAAACGGCAAAGCAACTACAAACTGCATGGAAAGCTGTCTGGGGGGAATTCTCTTAATTGTAATTCACTATAGCTTTGAAAAGAACATGGCCAAAAAATGGAAATGAATATAAAACTGAGAAAGTGGCACAAGGTCAAGCGAATTGCCATTTCTTCTCCTTCACATACATTCTTCCCTTTCTACTTCTTATTTTATATGTACAAAATGTAAACACAAACTGAACTGCACTCCTATATTTCCAGATTCTCTGAATTCTTTAAAAAAAAAAAAAAAAAAGTACTTGGATTAATTGGTTT
>VXBJ01005968.1:128242-174161 GCA_013400055.1 Nycticryphes semicollaris
CTTTAAAAAAAAAAAAAAAAAAAAGTACTTGGTATAATTGGTGTTTCAAATTTTCCTCAAAAAACCCCCAACCCTTAAATATGTTCATTGAAGCCATCAGCAAAATAAAGTTGCAGATTGAAGCAAATGGTTCATTTAGGCTAAACTGCAGCAGCCTACCAGGCAATCCTATCTGAGATTTTATGGTCAAGTTTTATAGTATGAAAATTCTGACTTTCTGCCACATGTCTTTTTTTTTTTTTTNTTTAAAAATGCAAATCTATTTATACATAAAACAAAACTTCTTTCTATCTTAGGCGGCCTTACAGTTGCAAAATATAAATTTGATTTTTACAGTGGAAGTGTAGTGTTCCAAAGGCAAGAGCTGTTCTCAATGAAAGGAACAAGTGGTCATAGGTATAAAGATCTCAACAGGCTTTATTACTGGACATGAATTAAAACCCACCGCACTCTTAAAACCAGCATTAAATAACAATAAAAAACTGTGTCACGAGAACGTTTCTATTGCACAGAAAGCATTCTCTCCTTAAGGAAAGCTAAAGCTAGTGCTGCTTATTACACCTTGAGTTTGGTTTTATGTGCTTATCCATTGCGTTAATTTTCAGTGATGTGATCCAGTTCAGATCTGAAGAAGGAGCTGTATTCCCGACTCCTTGTCCCTATTTTTTCAGATATACCAGCCGCTTTACCCAAAGTTTTTCTCTCTCTGGACAAGCACAGTCTCATAATGCAAGTAACACTTTCCAGAGAACATTTCTTACTCACTCACCAAAGTACTTGTTCCAGTCCTTGTACCGTACATAGCCTGAAATGGATATCCAGTAGTTTTAACCTTGTTGAAATTAAAAAAAAAACCAAACCCAACCAACCAGCCAGTGCTTTGCTCAAGTCTTTTATGTACCTGTTCTATAGATTCCTATGTGATTCTCTAAAAATACCTTACCTATGTTTAGTGAAGATCTTAGTAAGTCTCAGTTCAGCATACACCAGAGCTGAATTCACAGATTTTAGATTCTGCAGCTACTGTACGGACTTCCTTAATTACTGGAGGAGTATCACTGATTATCAACAGAAGTTTGGTTTTTAAGTTGAAGTTATCAGTGGGTTAAAATGCCTATGCAGGCTGGTAGACAAAAAATACAACCTTGAAATAAATCACCTTATGCAAGGTAGTTTTCCCATTCACACTGTAGTCAAATGAACAATAAACCAGAAATATGTTTTTGGATCCAAGCTACAGTTGTAGCAGATGACAAGTAAAGCCAAGGAGACATAATTTCTATTCTACCATAATAAGTTTACCTTCGTGTATTTAAATCCAGGCCACTTTTCCCCAAATCCAGGCATATGCCATGTGTCAGATGTTATTTCTCAGGTAACAGAATTTGCATTAGGAATACTAGTAGAGTTACCAAGAATTACATCTAGGGAAATGGCCAGAAATACAGAATTTCTGTCCAACCCAAGAAAACTGTAGATGAACAAGAAATGCAGCCACTAAAGGATAATTTGCTATCTTGAGTGCCTGTAGAATGTCATTATCAATTTGTCTAAATACTGTACATTTTTAATACTTTGATAATAAAATAAAAATAAAATAAACATTCATCTTGCAAAGCAGACACAGTATAATAATTTCATTTTAAGAGGGGATTAAAGGAATCAGTTGCAAGGGACTAGCAGTGAGAGTCATCGCACCTGTCCTTAGCCAACTGAAAATCAGAAATCTAGTCTTAGGCATCTACAGAAAGATGAAGGCACCTTTAGAAGAAAGGTAGCTCTGTCTCCAACTCCATAGTTGACAACAGAAGAACTTTTGAAAATGAGCTGGGACTCAGCACTTCAATTTTAGAAAGGTCAAGCTAGAAATCCACACAGATGGCCCTCGCACACAAAGAAGCCCATGGCGATCACCCATTGAACTGATGTCTCCCAAATACCAGGACACCTCCTTAAGTATTTGGACATTATAATGTGACGTTCTCTAATGATGTTGTTTTACCTTTTTTTTTTTTTTTCTTAGAGAAAACATAAGCTGGAGTTTTTTTTAAATTACTCCTGGAAGGTCCACCCTGAACTTTTTTCCAAACTGAAAAAAATTAACGATGCAGCTTTATTCAGGATTTCTCTGAGTAGTGGAAACAAAGCAGCACTCTGCCCTCCTCTAACCAAGCTACAGAGTCTCCTGAACCCCCCAAAATGCTCTAAAATATGACAGAAGGCCAGCCTGTATTAGAAATCCCACAATTCCTCAAAGCTAGAAGCTTTGTTAACTACCGCAATGTCTTACTCCCCCTTCTTTGAGACACTTGATTGAGAACTTTTAAAGAACAACCAGTTCTATATAACTTTCTGTCAAATACAAGCAACACAGCCTACCCATTTCCCAAGAGTTGTCTGGGATTAGCATCCTGTAGCATTTGATACTATTTACTGCTCAGACATGCTCTTAATCAACAGTACACCCATATTTTTCATTTAAATTGATAGTTGCGTCAACAGTTAGTGCTTGAAATTACAAATCCACTTGCCACTTTCAGCTCTAAACCATTCCTTTTCTGCAAATGAATTCTACCCATATAGTACTATGACGAGAAATTGCTAAGACATAAAAAAATACTGTTTTATTGAATGCCCATGGTGATTTTCATGTGATACTGGCCAACGGACTTCTTCATAAAGAGAACATTTTACCTATTACTTAGATTATATTGCAGTATTTGTCGACTTATGGAAACATTTTCTTCTGATGAAATTGTACTACAATATGATGGGGGAGGAGGTAGCATTTGGTTGCTTTTGTGTACTTGTTTAGTTGTGGGGCTTTTCTTAATCGGTCTTTTGGACAAATTTGTAGACAGCCCATGCTTTCCAGGATTACACAGCTTTGCCATACAGGCATCCCTGAAGGGAGGGTTCCCCATTCTCCATTAACTGCAAAAGGATGTAATGTGGGAGCTTCATGGAAGTGCCCCATCCTTGTGAACACAACGTTCCCTGGCACAGAGGCAGAAGCCTTGGGCCAGGGGAGCTCTGGGGAGCTCTAGGTGTTCCTGCTCTGGCAGGGGGATTGGACTAGATGATCTTACAAGGTCCCTTCCCATCCCTGATACTCTGTGATTCTGTGATGCTTCTCCAGCTCCAGAGCCCTCCCTGCCTCCAGCTACCCCAGTCATGCCGGTGCAGCCAGGAAACCTGCTGGTAAAGGGGAACTGTGGGAGCCTCCACTATCCTGCAAACACAGTCAAATGCAAGAGCTTGAGTTTTTTCAGTTTGGAAAAAAGTTCAGGGTGGACTTTCCAGGAGTAATTTAAAAAAACTCCAGCTTATGTTTTCTCTAAGAAAAAAAATAAAAATCTTTCAAAAAACAAGAAAATCTATTAGTGTAAAAGTCCCAAAGTAAACCTCCACTTTCTGGAACTTTTTACAATATCCAGTAGATCATTATTTCTAACACATTCTTCCCCTTATTTTGGTTCTATGTGCCATCAGACCATTTAAAAATTAAAACCACATAATCAGGAAAGAAAAATAAGCATTTTTATTAAAAATATTAAAAGTATTTCAGACATGTATGGGAGTCTCAAAAAAAAAAAAAAGTTCCTTTTGAAACCTTTCAATAAATCTTCTTTTTCCAAAAGCAGTATCAGCCAACTTAAGCAACCAATTAAAATTTATCTACCCTCGAAGCCCCCTCCCCCGGTATGTAGGCTATATTATCAGTAAAAAAAAGGATGGATATTACAATTGGCATTCCTCCTATATAGGATGAGGATTTAACCAGTAGTTAATAGTGTAAGTTATCTCCCTTTACTTTTCTTAAACACTTCATTGGTATTGGAAGTTTACTGTGTTTGGAATAGGGACCTTTGTTTTACCAGAATTAAAAAAAAGAAACCCACAATGCTTTCTACATTACTGTCTTCATCTCTATGACACTATTGGATGACTCACATTTATTCTAGTTTAAAAAGATGTCAGTATTTACAGTAAGTCCTTTACAACTTCTTCAGTATAAGGAACCCAAGGATTTTAATTAAGCTTGGTAAAAATAAGCCACAACTCTTTACTTTAGAGCCAAAGCATTTTGCCATCAGTAATGAGAGTGGGAGAACCACAGAAGGGCAAAACAACATCTTGACTAGTTTCATAATTCTTTTATATTTTAACTAAACATAGGTTTTAACTGTATAATGTAAGTTTCAATGATAAAAGGTCTTAAACATACTTGCAGGTATGAAACAGCATTTGATAATTAGAGTGTACATCAAGAGTAAGCTTCTTTAGAGAAAAGATCTTTTTTACTGCAATGCAAAATAAGACATTTGTCCTACATATGATGGTAAAATGTATATCTGAACAATAAGAGAGCTAAATAAAGCAGAAACTTGTGATTTAGGAGGAACGTTGGTTTTATCTGAAGTTAATAGAGACACCATGTCCCAGATACAGCTCTATTTTCACCAGTGAAAGCCACGAGTTGAACTTCAGTTATTGTAAATTTAATTAAATTAATCCATTCCATTACCTTAAAATACATTATTCTTTACAAAAGCAAGCATAAAACTTTTTTTTTTTTATTAATTTATTTTGGCTGTATCTACGAGCTCTCATAATCTGGTTGAGGGGCCCAATTCACCAGTTCCTGGAAAGCATCAGTCTTGATTAAGCCAAATAAAAAGATAATGAACAAAATATCCACGAACCAACAGAATTGTCAAAACACAGTAATTTGTTTAAACTTCAACCTTTCCATTCACATTTTGAAGTACTCACTTCTAATGAACATACGAAAAATGCTTTAATTCTTTAATTCATGCATGATTTAACATCAGCACAAATTTGGCAATATCAGCAATTCTTGAATGAGAGGAAAAAATATAGTTCTTTAAAGAGCAGGCATTCTTTAATGGATTATTCCTCTGTGCTGCTTCCTGGGTTTAGATTTAAATCAGGGCAACTATTACAGCAGGCACCTCCATTACTGGGGGATGCTAATTCCATCTCACGCAGCTAAGCACCATGCAGGCTTATCCTATTTATCCGAATGTCAATAGCATCGTACAGTGTCACACAACTGACTAAGCAAAGATTGAAAAGCCGCTATTCAACGACCATGCCTCTACGGTCACTTGCACAAGTATTACATTTCATGCCACGGATATCATAACAATCGTGGGAATATACTTTATGGGTAACCAACAGCTTTTTAGAGCAAATGTAGCCCAATTTCCTGTCCCTACAAGCAATAGGAAGTTATTTCACAGAGAGGTGATGAGTAAATATCATTAAGAAAATTTATGAGGTTTTTTTTTCAATAATTATTGTTTTCCTATGTATAATTCTTTTGTTACTTATTACATGTTAGCAATCAACTTTTCAGGGATCCTGGGATGAAAGCTCTTTGGAGATTTCAGAAGTACTGCAAGGCATAATTATCCCTTGTATCTGCACAATGTTAAACTAATTGCCCTCACATTTCAAATGCACTATCAGAAGCCATGTGATGGTTTAAACTGAGCTCTGCCTTGTGACCAGAGCTCTATCCCAAGAGGTTGGCAACAGTGTGCATACTTCTTACTCCTTAAAACTTGCTTTCATAGCTCCATACTGAATTGTTGATTGACTATTTATGAGAGAAGGAAAACAAAAAGCAACAACCAGAGTTGCGCCTTCAACAACTGCCAGGGATATTCATTTTCATAATAAAACAAGTCTAATTTTGACACTTCTGTGCACAGTTATTTCTAGAGAACGCTAATAGAATTTTTAGAGAAGTCATCGTTCTGAAGTCATCAGAGACATACAAATGACAAACACGCAAAAATGGAAATAATGAAACTCCAAATTCTGACTTTATCCTTTACCATGTTCCTTTGACAGCCACAAACTTTGATGAGATACCAACAGCAAAACACTGAAACCAATTTCTGCTGGATTCTGAAAAGGGCGATCCATCCTGCATCTGAGAAGCAAAGCAATCATGAGTTTTGAAATGAGAGCAAAGATGTGTCACAGATGCCATGAGGGCATGTGCAAGTTCTACAAAAACAGCAAAAGAAAAAGGAAACTACACCAAAGGGAATTTCAGCTCTCTTCAGATCAATTTTTGTCTGTGGCAGATTTGATATGCTGTGTTACTGAATCATAAGATGCTTATCAGCTGAAATCAGGCTTTCTCTTTCCTGTCCACAACAGAAAAAAAAAATGAATCTATTTACCATTTTTATTTTTGAAATCTTCACCAAAAAATGCAGAACTTGAAGCAAAAGGAGACCAAAATGATAAACTGAAAATTAATATTTCTTATTTCTGTACTAAGCATCTCAATTTCCAACAAAAGGAATAAACAGTCATAAACATTCATTTAGATTAACTTAATTATATGTATTTTCACATGTGAAGACAAACTGCAATCAGTACCAAGGTTTCTGATCTCACTTTTCTGTCTACTTGGTTACAAACCTGTTTCCCCCACACTTTGACACAAGAGTATTTTTGCTAAAACATTTTCAAATGAAAATTTAGTCCAGCCCTGAGCAGCAGCAGCCAGCCCAGCAAGAACTTACTCAAAGGATTCAATTTGTAATAAGTTAAATACAGTTTAAAATGCTAGACATTAAGATAGTGATTCAAAGGGCAACATGTAAGCATAGGTATAGAAGGAAAGTTTTTGAAATATTAAATAAAAGTACTTTCCTAAAATTAATATCAAGCTATATCAAGCTCTTTAAATATTTGCAATCTAGCAAGCTAAAGAATGCTTCAGCAATTCACAGAATCACAGAATATCAGGGATTGGAAGGGACCTTGAAAGATCATTGAGTCCAATCCCCCTGCCAGAGCAGGAACACCTAGAGCAGGTCACACAGGAACGTATCCAGGCAGGTTTTGAATGTCTCCAGAGAAGGAGGCTCCACAACCTCTCTGGGCAGCCTCTTCCAGTGTTCTGTCACCCTCACTGTGAAGAAAGTTTTCCTTATGTTCCAGCTTGCACCCATTATCTCAACTTTATTCTCAGTTATTTAAAGAATATTATGAAATGACATATTATTTTAAAAAAAAAAACCATGCAAATATGTATTAGATGATTGTAATATGCTTCTCTACTTTCACAAATTTAGGAAATATTAAAAAAAAAATCACTCTGTATGTCTAATTTATTTTAAAAAGCACTATAACACCAAGAAACGTGGAAGTTTTGAAGTTGGGAATGGCATGTATCTGATTCTCTGAGAAAGGAATTTCCATTCAAGAATTTAATTCTTGAGCCTCTGTAGTGTAACATGGTGGAGAGTATGAGTCACATAGGAATTTTTCACCTTGCAACTTTGTGCTTGATTTCTGGATGAGGTACTATTTCACTGAATAATAAATTAAAAAAAAAAAAACCAAAAAAAAAAAAACCAACCCAAACCTCTACTGCATGTAAAGCAGCTGGTAATTAGCCTAATTATGTACGATGGACCCTTATTTGGTTATATTATAATCACACCTTATGGCAGTATATAGATTTGCTTACTATTCACTGAACTGTTTTCCTCAATTTCATAAAAACTAGCTCAGAGACAGAAACTACAAAGACTGTAACATATGTATTTCAAATCAATATGACATGGTTGACCAGCTCTAACAATTAAGACGATGCAGAAGAAAATAGAATTGAATAGTGTTTTCAGAAGGTTTTAGTGTTTTAGTAACTTGTATAAAGTCTCAAACAGGGAAGATCCCCTCCCTCTCACAGGCTATAAAAACGACTGAGGAAAATCCTTGGAAGGAAAACCAGAAGACTAAAGAGAACTACCTTTTTGGCATGTATTGTTAATAAAAGCCTATGCCTGCAATGCAAAATTTAGATTCAGTTCTGTTCCCCAACCTTCGACTCTACTAGTTCTAGTGGTTAAAGTCTCTTCTACCTGGGAAATGATCTTGAATGGAAAACATCTGAACCTCCAGCCACCACATAACTCTTGAAAGCACTGAGTAACGAAATCAGAATCATATGGGCTCTTGGTGTTGAACTGAAACAAAGCTGTGCCTGAATCTGGCACCCAAAATGGCAAAGAGATCAGACAATTATTGACCAGCTTGGAGAATCTGAGAAAAACATTGAACAAAGTATGATTACGTGTCAACACGTGACCGTAGTTAAACTTCCTACACATGTAATCAGCAGAGACCGTGCACATCTTATCTGCATCAACTAAAAACCAGAGACCACTCCAAACCTCAGCTCTTATGAGATACTAATACATTTCTAGCAACCCGCAGTAGTTACTCAAAGCATCAAGACATCAGATGACTGCCATTGTGCCAATAAATCTTTGGGAAACGATCTGATTCCATTATTTTTATGATGGTGTAAATCAAAGTCATTCATCAAAATTCCACTTCAGCAATGCGTTAGGGCTCCATTGACATTTTCTCCAGGAGCTCAAAGATAGCTAAGAAGGACTAAGTATACCACTTTTCAGTATTTTCTCCTCAAAGCCCAGATTACATCTCGTGGAAGAGCCTGACTGAAAGTAATTGAGTGAAAGTAAATTTAAGTTTCCTGTATTTCTTTAAGCAAACCCAAAAGGGAAGCACTGGAAACCAATTCACAAACAAAGCGTGTCCAAAGGAGACACACATAGACTTCTCCTGGAAGGACAACTGAGGGGCTGCTGTGGACCAGAAAACACAAAGAAAAAGAAATCTTTGAGCAAGGCTGTGGTTTTTAAGCTCCCAGGGAAATTCTCAGGCAAGAGATAGAATGCGCCACGACCATGGATACAAGGTCCTCGGAAGTAACAGCTTTTTGGAGGACACTTATGAGCTCTCAGCACTCTACTCAAAAAGCTGAAGATCTTACAAGTAATGAAATTCTCACAAAACTCACATTGTTCCCTAAAACAACTGCAATTTCAGATTTCACCATGCTGTTGTGACTTGCCTTCTCCCTTTCTAGAGGGTTCATGAGGAGGAAAGGAAAATGGGGGAAAGCATGTGTCCCTTTCCAAAACTTTCCATGGAAAGCACCTAAGTGTCGCTGTCAGAGCAGCTCTCCGAGCTGTCAGAATGCCTCCTTGTATATCAAAGTGGGAATGAAAGCAGGTAGCAAGGAAACTGTAACAAATCCCAACTGAGTCAAACTAAATTTCCATACTAAATTACATAACATTTTTAGTATTATTTTCCTTATTACAAAGAGTTGTCCCTAAAAATACCTAAGGCTTCTAAAGTTCTTTCCTGGCCATTATTAACAGTCTTCGCAGTTATTCTCCAAAACTAATATTCCACATGGATTTATTTTACTATTTAAAAGCAAAGGTTTTAATTCAGGAAGAGAATACTCACCAGATCCTACCTTAACTTAAATAAAATTAAAAAAATTCAAGCCAGTGCAGAATGGAAATGAGGATTAATTTCCCCATGGAAAATACTTAACATACATAAGATAGTTAATGGAAACAGAACTGCACTAATGTATTTTACATTATGAATACACATACATATGTTATTACTTCACACTTACATCGTGCCCCTTATCTGATAATCCTCAAATGTGTTTAAAACATTAATGACTTTATCCTCACAGAAGCTCTACTATGTTGGAAATATTTCCCTGTTGATTTTATTTCCCTCACGTGAGCTCTCTGGGCACACACTACTGCATTGTATCTGTCTGGACGGTGCCTATCTATACCACAGAGAAACCATCATTAGCAAATTCACAATAATTCCTAAATCACCTTGGAACACTGAAATTGCGCACTGCGTAAGCACCCAGAAATAACTTATATGTCACAGCTATTATAAAACCATACCATATTCCTATTTCTATATAACTCTTACCCTTCACAGCCCTACAGTAGAGCTGTTTCTACTGTGTTACACACTGCACAAAAACTACCGTGCAAAAGAATACGGCGACTATTTCAGAGAATTTACAGCTGAATTAAAAGCAAAAAGAGGTCGGCAAGAGAGGGAAGACAAAACCTAATGCGATTATAAAGATGCACGTTCGTGGTATTTATAATTAAAGCTATTAGAACACTGGCAAGTTCTCTTCTGCCCCTCTTAGAAAGATCAGTTATGTGTGAAAGCCATTTAACTTGGCCCAAAGGCTGCCTACCAAAGGGGACCTTGAACAGCATAATAAAATCCACTCTTTTTGACACAAAAAAAACATGCTTTGGGATTACATAAATCCTTTAATTATATATGGCCTATTTAATTGAACATTATATAGACTAGGAAAGGGTTTTAAATATTAAAAGCGTGACAGTTTCCCAGCATACAAATAAGGCTTTTCTATAAACTATTAGTATATTTAAAATTTACATTACTACTCATAGGATATCTACAAAGGTAGAAGACACTGGAAAAGTTGGAACTGATGAACATAAAACAGTATTTCTTCAAAAACCCTGGACTGTCAGAATTTGAAATACCAACTGAGACAGGATCCATGGTCCTCTTAGACTGAAGAAAATTTTGCCTACGAATGTATATACCAGTAAACTCACAAAAGAGCTATCTCTCCTCTACCATCAGTGACTCACATGCTTTGAGATCTAAATAAAAATAAAATAATTCACTTTTAAGATGCTATTCATAGATCTTTTCTATAGGTTATGACAGAATTCTCATCTCACTAGACAGCCCTAATGATATATTTCTTGTATTACTTATAAAAACAGATTTCCAAGTAGCTGTGAAGACCCGAGTCCTTCATCTGAGAGAAGAGGTCACATGGGATTTGATTTCATGCCGTGTTTGAAGCTGTTTTGTAGAATATGTTCCCACATTTATCTGTACCAATCCATACGCCAAAAGAAAACGAAATGGATAATATCAGTCTCTAGGAGGTTGTCTTACATCTGGCTTTCAGTTTACTTCTTGGAAACCCGACGTAAATGATTTCAAGCAGCTCTTGTAAGGCTTTGGTTGAACTGCAGCTCTGGTCAGTCTTCGTAACAGAAACCTTCACCCTTCACTTCCAGTGTCAGAGCGTTCATCATGTGAATCTGGATGCCAAAAGCCAGAAGGCTGAGAATCCTCAGATTAGAATAGGTTTGCACTACCACAGTTACCGTGAGTATTCCTATGCCTTCAAAGAACAGGAAATAGTGTTATGCCAAGTATTCAGAGTGAGCATTTCGTTGCCAGTCCCTGGAAGCTACAGCAGAGTTACTTGTCTGGTTTAGCAAACTTCCTTCTCTTATACACACAGGTGAATTAACTGGAGTAGTGTTCATTATATGATTTAGATTTGCAAGTGGACACGTGAGAATTTACTGGAAGGAAGGAATAACACAGCCATCTTATTAGTTGAACATTAGGTAAACAACTTGTAAAGAGAAAATTCTCAATGCTTTCTAATGCCTGGGCTGTGCATTGTCTTTGTGCTTCCATATCAATTACTGCATTGAATGAAAGAAACCTGTACTTTTGGTTTCAAAATGTCTTTCTCATTTCCAGCTCTATAGCCTCACTGTATCAACTCCAGTAAGGCATGTTTTGAACAGATTTTAACGATTATGTTCTCTTTTTGCCATAAGACTGATCAGTTTCTAAGACACAAACTGAGGCACTGTGCTTCTCATACTATGGTCATTCAACGACATTCCAAAACCCTTTCCTTGCTGAGGCACGGAATACATAATTAGTGTGAGCTAATGTAGGGAACAGCATTGCTGTAAGCTCAGAGGAGGTGACACTTGTATGGTCATAAACTGACCAAGCAATATCAGGAGACGAGGAATTGACTTAACAGAAACCCCTTATTTAAGAGTAATTATTCTGCACTGTAAAACACACTTTTAAAGTTTGATACACTTTATGTGAGACACCCAACAGCCTATACGGACAACAGTTCACAGACACTGAATCATGACTTCTTTTTTTTTCCACAGAGGCACACAGGATTTCTGAGTTAATGTGGAAGGAAAATGACTGAAGTGCTGCACTTGGTGACCACAGAAGTAGACCCATGACCAACTACATCACTTAATCATATACAATATTTTGCTACATATGCAGATGCAGGAGTATGTTTATATTCAGCATGTTACAGCAAATGGATATGCTTGCAATAGCTCTACAGTACCACTCCAAAACCTTACAAGAACACATTTGGAAAATTACAGTTCTTCTTCTTTTCCTTTCTATTTCAAATCTGCCCAGACAGAACTGTACTTAAAAATTATTTAATCAAATTAATATTTTACACTGCCTGCGAAGTCAGCCTTTCAGCTATGAGTCCATTTGTCCCAATATTCCTCAAGCTTGTTCTCAGCTTCAGGTGTTACACAATAAGTAATTTCTGTAATCCATAAAAGTGCTTAGCTATAAACAATCGCACAGACCTGGGGGGTTAGTAAAGCTGCTGCAACTGCCCACAAATTTAATTCAGCAGGAATAAAGGAAAATTGCCCATAAAATCTATTTCTATGGAAGAAGAGCTGAAGAATCCTCTCTAAGAGTTCAAGCAGAATTTGCTTGTCTACAGAAACTACTTGGACAGCATTTGTAATCTTTAGGAAGTTATTTAATGTACATAACTTTGTGCCTTAAGTAACTAAGATTCTTAAGTATTTGAGGCTGCAATAGTGTGAAGGGGAAAAGGATGAGCACCACATACATTTCTTCATTATAATAAGCTTGTCAATGTTATCCTGGAGAAGATTTAAAAACCAAAGTCATAACGAACGCAGAGTCTGTATATTCTGAAGATAATGAAAAATATCAGTTTAAAAAGGAACAGCACAGGCAAGGAAGTGACCACATGGGTCACAATCATCTACAGTCTGGCAATCATCTACGGAAAGAGAGGAGTTTTGGAAATACTAATGACCTAAGTGTCTTGTGAGACATACACAGAAAATAGTTTTGACATAACAGAAATATACTTCACCCTAGAATTTGTTATTTTAAATTAGTTTCAGCAAAGAGAGGTCCTCACCTGGCAGTGAAATGAGTTAGATGACTTAACACACATGCTCCACTGCTGTTTTCTATTATTACAGCTTATAGAAATATAGAATACTTTGGGCAGGAAGGGATGTTCAGAGGTCTCTAGTTCAGCTCCTTGTTCAAAGCAGGTCTAATCAGATCAGGTTGCTTGGGACGACATTCGGTTGGGTCTTGAACACCTCCACAGAAAGAGATCCCACAAGCAGTCTCAGCACCCACTCCAGTGTTCAGCCATCCTTCATGGTGAATTTTCACCCCCTAGTATATGACCAGAATTGCATATATTCAACTTCTCTATTGCCTCTTGTTCTATCACCATGCACCTCTGAGAAGATCATAGCTTCATCTTCTCTGCAACTTCCTATCAGGTTATTGCAGATTGATCTGCCTTCCCCTGCTCTTCTCTAGCCTAAATAGACCCAGTTCCCCTCCACCCTCATGTGCTCTGGCTCCCAACCACTGGGATGTGATCTTTTTCTAATGAGAAGCCCAGAGCTGGACACCCTTTTTGGATTATTTGAGGACACACATTTGGATAGGCTGCTGACTGGAGTACAGCTTTGAAACATACTCTAAAAGGAAGGCAGCATTAGTATTCTACAAGATTTTTGAAAATCGATATAATCTTTCAGACTGCATTTTTCTAATTAAGTATTGTAAAGTTTCGAAATCAATCCTAAGAAAAAATAAAGTGCCAATTAGCATTTTTTAATAAACTACTATGTATAGTCATAAAGAATACAGTTCCAAACAATGCCACAGATGGTAACTTGCCAATAGAATTTAAAAAAAATTAGATCCCGATTATGCATCTTTTAGACACTAGATAAGTAAGACATTAAGACGACCATTTCACAGGATATTATGAATGCCAAATAGAATCTCTACAGAGATCACTTCAAAGGCCAGTTTCCCGCATCCATAAAATCAAGTTTAAATTATGTTCTGCATGGGCCTTTTATATGTGGCACTGTTACCATGAACAACCAAATTCCATTACAGATCTAGGAGCAATTGTCTTCCATTTTTCATGAGAGTGAAAAGATATGCCCTTTAAATAGATTTTCACTTTTCTTTTGATTTTACAATCTTAACACTGATAGACTTTAAAAGTTAGCTGAAAAGGACTGATAGAGCATTTCTATGCCCTTTTATCTCCCCTCACACTTAGGACATGATCTTTAATCCTGGTTCATATAAAACTTCCCCTTATGCAACTTGTTATTTTCTCTGTGAACAAAAATTGCAGAATCAGGTCTATTTTGAATTTCTCAGCCTTATTTTTTTTCTTGCTATATCCAGTTTCACAACTGATGAATTGACTTTAAAGTGAATAGCGAAAGCAACACATCTGAGCTGTCTCTTCCTTGGAAGTCAGCTTACATATTAACAGAAAATAAATTAAATTTATTTAATTACAAATTACTATCATCTCATTAAAAGAAGAACAAAGTAATGTTCAAGCCTCATTATGTGAGCATTTTGGGATTTGTTTTTAAAATGTTTACTCTATTACTCATTGTGAGCCAACTCAAATGGAAGTAAGTTCTCAGAACCGCATACAGTCATGAAACAAGAAGGAAAAATTCAAAGCACGTGAGACTTCCAAGGACTCTCTGTACATTTCCACTTTTCTTTAGGGTTCCCCTGAAGAAATTCAAGACTCATCTTTGACAACATTACTTTGTAGGACTTTGTATGAATTTACGCCAAGAACTTTCAGCCAGAATTGTCAAATTTTTCAGATGTTTTCATCCAAATCATGCATTTCTACCATGCACCTGGAACTTGGCTAGAATTTACCTTTCAAGGTCATCAAAGTTTGATACAACCTTCAGTTAGGCCAGGCAAGGATAATTTAAAGACATTGAGCTCCTTCCACTTTCAGTGGCAATTGGTACTGGATGAAAATGTTTACTGTTTGCAGCACTATAAGTTACACAATTTTTTGAAGAGCAAAAGAAAAGAACTAGGCATTTCCAGTGAGTCTGGTAAAGAGCCTGGTGAAGAGGCCAGATCTGCTGGCCTACTGCCAGGCTTGTCTGAAAAGTGACAAATTTGCCATGTGATACTTAAATGTGTTTGCATTTAAGTTCAGTAAATAGGAAAATCTTTGCTTCTCCTGCTCTTAATGGATTTTTTTTTTTAAACTAATGTCCAGGCATCATGCAAGATTTCAGTGAAGTACTGTAGAAGTTCTACAGCAAATGATGAATTTCGTTCATGAAAGTGGGGTGTTTCTTTTAACTCCAGTATCGTCAGTAATTTAAAAGGATTTTGTCTTTTTTTGGGGAGGAAAAAAAGTGTTGTGAAAAAAGAAACTTTAACCTGTATTTAGATTTTATCACCTGGATTACTTTACAAATGTTTACTGTGAAGAACTCTGGACATACAGAAACTCAGTTATGGCAGTCAATCATGCACCGAGAATCTAAGACCTGCAGGTTTCGCTGAAGTCAACAGCAACTGCGAGGATTCAGCGCTCTGAAAACCAAGTCAGGTTTTTCTCCTTATTGTTTGATAGCTTTAGAAATGTTTGCTAGATGACAGATATATACGACTTGATTTATAGCACCTTCTGCCCAATCACACCTTTTTTTCTTTTTTTTTAAGTACTATTTTTCTGCTCTCCCTCACCCCCCTACACCCTTCCCCAGTAAATCAGTGATTACAATAGTCAATTCTCAGAGCTACAGAAAGCTGTTCACTTCCTTATGGTACTATGCTGAATATTAGTTACAGTAGATGAAGTAGACCTTGGTATAATTAAACAGTCAAATACGTGCTAATTTTGACATTCCGCAAGTGTATCATCAATTGAAACCTTACAGACAGATGCTCATATTTTCTAAATATTTTCTGAGTGTCCTAATCCTGGAAGCATTTAATTGTATGCACTCAACAGGATTTCTATTACTGAATTCAACAGAAACAAGATTTCATCCTCTGATTCACAGCAGCTACACTGGATTAATCACAGCAGCTAATTTTAGGCACCTACATATAACTGTGAGAACAATATACTCATTAGTATTTATTAACGCAAGTTTTTCTACAAAATTGTTCAAACTCCCTTTTACTTTTCTATTTTAAACAGCAAGAGGAGGGGGAAAAAAGTACTCACTCTCCTGCTTCCTTATTCTGTTGCCCTTTTAGCTTCAGTCACAGAAATAAAGTGTGTTCAGCAATACTTGTGTGACTGGATTTGTGCAGGTGTAACAGGACTTGACTTGCCAAATGCCTGTTACAGGAAAGGACAAGAGGAGAAAATTTACAGCATCTGCTTTGAAACGCAATTTAAATTTTCTAATCCTTATGTTCTTGGAAACTGATGTAAAAATAAGAATATAAGCACACAATACTTTACCTTTTTTCCCTTCTCCTTTTCTATTTCAAAACTAATGCAGTAGATTGCCTTTCCAGTCAACTGAGCTCTTCTCACAGTCATGTTGACTACCTCTTCCCTTTTTCCCCCAGAATAAACTTACTATCTTGTAGAACTATATGTGCTGATGTGCTCAGCTTAGTAAGTCCTAAAATCCAAGTATTTATTTTACAAAGGTGATTTGCAGTCTTTCCAGGGGCTGCTGGTCAGCGTATATTTTAAGATTCGCAAAAATGTTATTTCCTGAAATCTAGTAACCTTATTATGTTAGTATTCTTCTAGCCAATTCCTTGGAATGTCAATTTTCAGCTACTAGATCCACATTTTCCTATTCTCACATTCTCAAGTTTTAGTAGTATGCAGAACTAAAAACTAACTTTAAGTTGCTGTAGATCATCTCGCCAAGTTTATGCATACGTCAACTTGTCAGTGGGCAACACTACTGAACTTTTTGACTTGCAGAATACAGACTCTACATATTATTTCAATTATAAAGTTATCAATTTTGACACAGGTGGGCTATTCTTGGGCCAACATTTTGGGGAAACTCATTTGGTGTCACCTTGAGGGCTTCCCACTCAAGATGTAACTTCGCTTGCTCAACATGGCCTTTCATGTTCCCTCAAGTCTTTGCAGGTCTCATTCTGCACAATGTCATTTCCAGGGCCAAATTTTACACTCTACTAATGGAACCATCTGTGACATCTTACTGATACATTCCTTTACCCTCTATATATTTATGTAGTCCTCAAACTGCTTCTCTACACGCACATGCCAAACTCACATGAACTTTTCAGAACCTCCTCCTGATCCCGTCTTCATCTCTAGCTGCAGGTTAAAGTAATTACTTCACTACTAATATGTCTTTCAGGAAAGAAGTACACAATAAGCAATCCTTTGAAACTCTGCATGAATAATAGGAATGTTATTTTTTATCCATTTTCATATGAACAACTGAAATTTCTAAAATGCATTGGTAGCATTCCCCTTTTTTGCATAAACAATGATCTGCATGCTCATAGTGTTCTGAAACCGCAGTAGTATAATTTACAGGAATAAATGTATATAATATTGATTTTTTTTTCAATTTTATGTAATATTTTTTCATAGAATATTAATATGTTCATTTATTTCCTTGAGTTAATTAACTATCTTATTTACAGGGAAACACCATACTCTATTGCCGAAAACATTATTATTTGGGTAAAATATCAAACCGAATAAATTTGTAAAACTCTTCTAAATAATTTCTCTAAAAATAATATTGTATATGTTTATATTGGATATAGCTAATAGCTTAAATGGATGTTAAATTAACATTCTCTGAAGAGTTACACAGATTTAAAATTTCTTTCAACTCCTGTGGGAAGCAAGAAAATAAGCACTATAATTTCTATTTTATGGCTAAAGAAACATAGACAGAAGTTAAGCAACTTGCCCATAGCAATGCTGTGAATCAACAGCAGTGCCAGGACTAAAATTTATGAGTTCCTTTTTCCTACCAAGAATGCTAAGACACACACTGCTCTTTAAAAAATATGCCATTTGATATTTATTACTACAAAAATACGCAGCATGCACCTGGAATTGGATTAGCAGAAAAATGAGTTAATGGTTTATAGTCCATTGCTGCTAGGTGAGCTGGTAGATGGATAGAAATACTAGTTTGGCTACTGAGTTACAGCTTCATGATTATGCATTTTAGGCCAAATTAGTATGCTGCTAATTATTTGCCTTGCCATAAAGCTCCTCCCCACTTTGTTGAATGAGGTCCAGCGAAAATCACTGGCATTTGAAAATTGTTGTACTGGGTGGTCTTGATTCCTAAAGTAGCTCTATACATACTGTGTATTTCACATGTAACATTCAGGTAGCGCACTTCTGCTTAGATCAATATTCCTATTTATAAATATTGTTGTTATTTCTTCCCCTGGATCCAGTAGTATCTGGAGGCCACAACCAAAAGGAAGGCAGAACTGCCTGACAGCACTTAACAAATGCAGAGAAAGCAAGCAATTCAAGTAGAAGATAGGAAAAAAAAACCAAAACAAAAAAAAAGTGAAGCAAAAGCAAAGAAAACTGAAGTTGTTGGTGCTAGAGGTCTCAAAGATGATCAGAAATTCAACCCTATTCTTTATTGCTGCTGCCGTTGCTTAATAGACAGCTTACCACTGTCTAGACCCCCACAGATGGCATGCCTACTTCTTCCCTGAAGGACCAGGTACTGAAATTTCCTTTCAACCTTGGATGACCCTCTCTGTAGGATAACATGCAAAACTTTAAAATCATACAATCATAGAATTGTCTAAATTGGAATGGACCTTTGTCATCATGTAGTCCAACCATCAACCTAACTCTTATAAAAAGCCAACATTACTATACAATGTCACTGAGCACTGTGTCAACCTGTCTTTTAAATACCTTCAAGGGATGGTGCCTCAACCACTTCCCTGGAAAGCCCATTCCAATGCTTAATAAACCTATCAGTATAAACATTTTTCTTGATATCCAATCTGAACCTCCCCTGGCGCAACTTGAGGCTATTTACTCTTGTCCTATCACCTGTGGCTTGGAAGAAAAGGCAGCCTCCCCCCCAGCTACACCCTCCTTTCAGGGACCTGTGGAGAGTGAGAAGGTCTCCCCTCAGCCTCTGCTCCTCCATGATGAACACCCCCAGCTCCCTCAGCCTCTCCTCATAAGACTTACTTTCCAGACCCCTCATCAGCTTTGTTGCCCTTCTTTGGACCCGCTCCACACCTCAATGTCTTTTTTGTGTTAAGGGGCCCAAAACTGGACACAGTACTTTAGATAGGGCCCCACCAGTGCTGAGTAGAAGAGCACAATCACTTCCCAAGTCCTGCTCACCATGCTGTTCCTGATCCAGGCCAGGATGCTGTTGGCCTTCTTGGCCACCTGGGCACACTGCTGGCTCACGTTAAGCCAACAGTTGACCCAGGTTCTTTTCTTCCAGGCAGCTCCGGCCACTCTGCCCCAAGTCTGTAGTGCTTCAGGGGATTGTTGTGACCCAAATGCAGGACCCGGCACTTGGCCTTATTGAATCTCATCCCGTTGGCCTCAGCCCATTGATCCAGCCTGTCCAGATTTGTCTCCAAAGCCTTTCTACCCTCCCACAGGTCGACGCTCCCACCTAGTTTAGTGTCATCTGCAAACTTACTGAGGGTGCACTCAATCCCCTCGTCCAGATCATTGATAAGGACGTTAAAGAGAACCAGCCCCAATACTGAGCCCTGGGGGACATCACTTGTGACCGGCAGCCAACTGGATTTAGCTCCATTCCCCACCATGCTCTGGGCCCGGCTCTCCAGCCAGTTTTTAACCCAGCAGAGAGTACTTCCATCCAAGCCATAAAGCAGTTGTCTGTGTCAAAGCTGTGCCTGGATAACTCTCTAGTGCTCACCCAGAGTGTATGTGTACTTTAACACACGTATAAGAAAAATTAGGCAAAAGAAGAATTTTATCTGAAAAACTGCAAATTCAGGCAAAGATGCAAAAGATCTAATTCTACCAGTACAGAAAGAGGTAGCACAGATTACTATGCTTAAGATTAAATATACTTCACTGCATTATGCTTGTAATACTCCCCTCAAACCCATTCTTAAAACAAATTAATCTCCAGCACAGAATTATTTCACATAGCAACTGGCACCTAATGGTGTATGAAAATGTAATTTGGAGTTTAAATTAAATCTTTTCAAAATGCTTATCTGCGAGACTTACCCAATCAGCTTGAAACATCAGTTAATCAATGAAAGAGCAATAGCCCTGTTCTGGAAGTACAGAACAATCTACCGACAGTATGAGAGAGAACGACCTGTGGGCACTACCTATTTCAGTACAAACCACGTCTCTAGCTGCAGGAACTTGGTCTGGCTACAGGAGATACTGTGCAAGATATGTAATACACTCCTGCAGATCTGCTAAGGAGGATCTTCTCAGCACTGAATAGCTGTGAGACAGAACAGAAGGAAAACAGGAGTTGTTTAAGGGAGGCTGAAGGAAGAGACGGCAAAGAAACATGTTCAGCTCAAGCCAAAACACGCAAGAAAATCACAACAACAACAAGTTTCAAACAAAAGAACACACACGCTGAGTCACAGATTTCTTTCCTATGATTTAAAAACATTTCAGCAGTTTTGTCTGTCCAGGCTATTTTACAGGAACTCAAGAATATTTCCTGCTTAAGCACTATGCTTTCTTACACGCTGCAAACTCTAAGCAATGACAGCAGCAACGTCTATTTGTGCTTACAACAATGCAATTTAAACCAACAGCTGCTGCTAATTTGGTAAAACACAGATTTAAGCTCCTTTTGCCTTTGTATCTCTCCCCTCCACTTCTAAACCTATTCTTTTTTGAGTCTGCCAAAAATCAATAGAAACCAACTTAATATAAATAAATCAATACTTAAGAATAAGTACTGTAAGCAAGAGTTTTCTCATCATGCTTACATCAATAATGCCATTTAGTTTCTTTTTTTTATTTGTTTATGAAAGATCAGCCAAAACATCTATACATGAAGTATCTAAGCACTAATACTAAATGATAAAATATCTTTGGGATTTGGTACGTGAGGTTTGACTAAATACTTCCAATGTTCATAGAAGTGAATAAAAATTAGCAGATCATTACATCTGAAAGGTTCAAAGATGTCCACTCAATCTGACAATGAAATAACATTAAAGAAGCACATAGATAGAACACAGATTATGAAGATTGCCCACGCTGATGTGGGGCTGCTTCTGGGGGTACAGCAGAGCCAGTGATAACACCTCAGGGGAAAAAAAACCAAATTGTCACACTATGGAAGGACTGTTGGAATGGGGACAACATGACTATGGTGGCGTTATTCTGACCAGTCTTGTAAGACTTCACAACTTTCATGAGTATTGTAACTTCACAACACAGTTGGTTTATTATATACCAACTAATGACAATGACGCTAATGTTCTTTGGCCAGCGAGGTAGGGGGGGTAAGGTTAAGGGAAACAAAACCAAACAAGCCTGAGGTGGACAAGGGGAAGGAAATTCTGAATTGAGAAATAACTCGTAATTAATAAGTGAAAAGCAATTATTTGGGAATTCCCCTAGCTTGAAAGATTCTCTTATCTCCTGTATCAAACACAGGAGGAAACAATTATAGGAACTCTGCTACCACTGCATACAGATGACTCACTTCAGAATCACACAACTGCAGCACTAGGATGCAAGCTGCTATTAATGCTCTTCTATGCAAATATTTAAACATTTCCAGAGGCAAATAGGTGCAAAAAACAGAGCCCAGTAATGAGGAGCCATATTGTACAGATGATTATGTAGCATCTTAAAAGTCCTCTCGGACACACCACCACTCACACAATTTTAACTTTATTTTTTTTTTTTTAAATTTCATCATAGCAGGAAAGCAATTCTGTTTTACAGGTGAGTTGGTGAGGAATGTAAAATTACATTAAAAAGACTCTATACAAAAAGAGCTTGCAATTCTAATGCATTTTTATAAGCATCATAAAGGATCCTCTTCCACTTGACTTCTGTTTTTCAAACCAGCAACATACTAATTCTCAACAATATTGTTATAAAAATAGAGAAGCAAAACTTTAAACTCTGAAGCAAAAAAGAATGGGCAACTTTTTTATTACTGACTATTACTTTTTACTACTTTACTGTTACTGACATTGACCTTACAGTAACACAAATACCAGCCACAGAAGGCAATGCATATATCCCATGAACATGAATAATTAATTAATTTCACAGCACCTCCTGAATACACTTCCTCACCTCATTATGAGGTGCTTCAAATTTAATTACTTCATATTTTACATTATTTTTCTGCTATATGATAAAAAGCTATTTGGCAAGCTGCCTGCTTTGATCAAAGTATCTGATTTAAGAGAAAAAGAAAATGAAAATTGAATATGAAATTCTTTGGCAACAAAACCTCTTGTGTGCATAAACATTCTGGATTTCTTAATAGCATTATTTACATTAATGTCTGTTCTTATACAATAGCAAGTATTTGCCTTTACTTTTCCTTTGTACCATCTTAAGTACCTCTTATCCTGGAGCCTGAAAATTACTGGCATAAATTAAAACACAATTACATCAGAATTTCAACCGCAGATTTCTCCTGAGCCAGGGAAAACAAAAAGCAACAACAGCAGCAGCAAAATGAGACAGTTTGGAAAATTCCATCATGTATGTAAATAATAATGATACTTCTGAAAACTCCCTATATAGATATTTCTTGTAGTTTAGTATATGTTTATTTTGCACCTCTATAAACCAGCCATGCCACATGCAACAGGTAGACTGAACTAATTATGAAAAAAAAAATAAAATCTCTATGGCCCAATCTCGGTATCGTAGAAGTGAGGTACAAGATTCAGTTCGGAACAGTGCGGTACTGCTGCCTGCAGTATCAACCTCAATCTTGTAGACTCATAAAATTGTTTAGGTTGTAAGGGACTTTTAATTTCATCTAGACCAACCATCAACCTAACTATGATAAAAAGCAACAATCCCATCACTAAACATGTCACTGAGCACTATGTCAACCTGTCTTTTAAATACCTCCATGGATGGTGCCTCAACCACTCCACTTGGCAGCCCATTCCAATGTTTAACAAACCTTTCCATGTAAAAATTTTTCCTGATATCCCATCTGAACCTCCCCTAGTGCAACTTGAAGCCACCTCCTTTTGTCCTACCGCCTGTGACTTGGGATAAGAGACCAACCCCCACCTCTCTACAACCTCCTTTCAGGTAGCAAGACGATCTCCCCTCAGCCTCTGCTTCTCCAGGATGAACAACCCCAGTCCCCTCAGCCTCTCCTCATAAGACTTACTCTCCAGACCCCTCACCAGCTTTGTTGCCCTTCTCTGGCCCTGCTCCAGCACCTCAATATCTTTTTTTTGGGCAAGGGGGCCAAAACTGGACACAGTACTCGAGATGGGGCCTTAACAGTGCCAGATGGAGGGGACCGATCGCCTCCTGAGTCCTACTCAGCACACTGTTCCTGATCCAGGCCAGGATGCTGTTGGCCTTCTTGGCCACCTGGGCACACTGCTGGCTCATGCTCAACCAGCTGTTGACCAATTTCATTTGAGATTTTCCAACATAGAGATAGATGTATCACGAATGCAACTCCTTGGGACAAAAGCAGAGGCAACATAACACTAATGAATACAATTAGCTTCTCTAACTTTCAAGAATATGCCTCTGAATATTCCTCATCAAGCATAAGTAAATAGGTTTTAAACACATCATTCCTCATTCAAGTGTATAACGGTTCACCCACAGACGGAGCCTGAGGATCTCCAGATCTCAAAGGGATATTTTGGATTGCTAAACTCTTTCCCTGGGATCATTTGTTTTATTTGGCAACACAAAACTTAGAGATAATGAACCAGTTTATGAAATTGATAAATTACTTGATATAGGCAAACAGGCTTGCTCCACATGTTAAAAACAGTGTGCGTATCCATGTGTTTATATATATATATTTAGAAATATATGTACAGATACACACAGAGGCGCACACATACATTCTCCTTCTCTGCAAAGAGTCTAGGTTACCAACCTTCCTTTATAAAATTAAAAGAGGAAATTCTCCAATATAAACGCATTCTCAGTCAGCGGCAGATCTGTTTAATGAAGTCTCTAGACACATTTACTCAACTATCCTGAAATTAAAATCCTAAAAGACACTCATTGAGTTGATCAAACATGGGACTTGCTCAGTTTGGAAGCTGCACAAGAAGCGGGTGGTACCTAGGTAACAATTTATAATAGTGAAAAACCCCTGCTAAAAGTGAAGTGAATGTCCTCCTACAAGAGATCCGCTGGTTTCAGTAAGATTGCACTTATCAGGATAATTTTCTACATGCAAAATTCCTGCAACAACTATTCCCCACATGGAAGCCAAAGGAATGTCATACTTCACATAATTTCAATTCAAACCTAAAGAAAATGATAGGATTTTTTTTCGTAAGAGAAAAACATGATTTAGTGGCCCACATACAGATCTTTGTAACTCAGGCAGGGAAGAACACTTTCATCATGGCCAAAGATTACCTTTTTCAGATGTCTGTCTCCTTTGAAAAGAATGGTTGCCTGCGTTGTATTCGTGTATACCAGAAATTGGAATGAAAATCTATTTATCTGAAAGGTCCAAATATAGAGGAACGGGCATAACATTGACAAAAAGCTGTCCCCTACGCTGTTGGAGGGTCTTTTGAATGTGAAGGGCATTGAAATTCAGCACTAAAGATGTGTTCATTTGGAGTAGTAAACAAGAAAAAGAAAAGCCCAAACACCATACACCATATGCATCACTAAACCACACTCAACAAAATTCTAATCTTGTCTTCCCCACCATAGGCAGTTTTCCAGCTGTTTCAACCAAAGAATTTTTTCTGATATAACCCTGCTTGGGAGTATCTGTGTATTTCATGGATGAAACCCAGGAATCCAAGGGTAAGAGAATGACCGTGAAACCCACAGAATGGCTATCTACTAATTTCTGGAAGTGGTACTCCTGAAGTTATAAAATTCAAATAAGCCCATTTGATTTTGAGCCATGACCGATAAGCATGGCAAAATAATGCTGTGTTCCACAAGCTAACTTGTATCTTCATTCTTTGCCTTTGATGAAACATCTATTTTGACTTCTCCAGGAGTATTCAAAATATATGATGCTTTCAGATGCAAAGATTAGGCTGGTTCTGCTCACCAACCTACCCTTTCTCTCCCTCTTGCTCTCCTGGACCCACACCCTGTTTCCTACCTCCAGCCCCATGGTCTTTCCCCAGCAGAGCGGCTGGCACTCTGCCCATCACCTTTATGGGAAGACCAGGTCAGTTAAGTGCCTTCAGTACATTCCAGTATTTTAACTGACATTTAACATTCAGAAATAATGTGGAAAGATTATAAAAAAGCATAGTAAGGACAACAGAAGAAATGGGAATTTAGCGATGCTGTGTTTTATAGTTTTCTGAGGAAAAAGGAAACATTATTTTACTTCAGAACACATCATCACATTAGCAAAGACCAAATTCAGGCACAATTAAGATAGCTGCTACTGGCTTTCTATTGATAGAAGCAAGATCTGCCCTCTTCCATGCCAGCAAAGCCTTCCTTCGATGAACTGCAGGGAACATCTTGCTATTCATACTAGTCTGAGTCCCAGAACCTCTAAAAATCAGTGCAGAGGTCAAAAATCACACAAAACCATAGCTTATTTTTACCTCATAAACTTAGTAATATGAACCTGTGTCACACAAACATAAAATTTGATTCTTGCCTGTGAATTTCATTTTATTAGGAAGACTGATTAGTATATCATGGATATAGTCTCTCTAATGCCATCTTTCCTTGGCCTTCAGCTTCCTACAGTAAATCTACAGCTATTATGATTTCAAAGTTGTTATTACTTCAAAATGTTAAATCTCACAACTGAGAATACAGAGAACATTTATGCTGAAAAAAAAAAACCCCTGCCTCCACACCAACATAGCTTTCTGTAATATTATTTTTCCTCTACTTTTTGCTTTGGAACTTGGTACCTTGAAAAGGCTTGTGAGCATTAAACTTTCTGAAAGGAGAATTTATTCCCCTGTTTCCTTAAGAGAAACCTAGGATATTTTCCCTTTAGTGAACAGCTACAAAATCACTCTTTTTCACCTGTACACAAAAGTGAGCTTGAAGAGACTGGGGAAAAATAAGCCTAATAGCGCAAAGAGACAAATTTAAAGAGAATATATTGTCAGCATATTTTAACAGAATACAGCTCAGGGCCAGGAATAACTAAGAGATGTGCATCCTGTTAGTAAAAAGCGCCAGGCAGCCTTTTTAATATTAAGATCACATCACTGTCTTACAATATCAGAGCACAGAAAACCTGAAGGGCTGTATCTTTTCACCGATAAGTACCAAACTGCTCCAAGCGATTAATGTTAATTAATGGTACTAGTTAAAAGCCTAGACAAGCCAGACCTCTCGTCCTGGAATGGTTTTTGTGGGGTTTTGGGGTTTTTTTTGCCAAACAGTTAATACCTGCAGACTTAAGCCTCGGTGATGGTCTAGTAACACTTGAGAAGATACCCTGAATGCAGCACTTAGAGCTTGTTGAAGCTTTGTGTTAACTTTGCACCTGCGTGGGGGCCCATAGCCCCCCCCCTCCTCCAGAGGCCATGTGGATCAAGTGCTCCTATAACTGGGGTTAGTCATCTGTATCAGAATCACAGCAGACTCCCTCATAACAAAGTCTCTTTTTTGTTGTTAANTTACTTATTCAGTCATGAGGACTGAATACTCCCAGTAGGTAGTCTTTTCACAATTCAATTTCCCTGATGGGACTCGGAGAGGAAATGAAACAACAAATTGTACTCCTGATGATCTAAGCAGAAGCTGCAGTTCCACAGGGAGTCCTGCTAGGTCAATTAGTTCATCGTGCTAACAGAATAGCAATCCAGAAAGCAAGTGTCCCGCCAACAAAGGTTTGAAAAAGCGAAGTTCAATGCCCAGTTGTAAGGCAGTCTCCAGTAGATATTATTGTTAGGTTCAGCAAAAGCACATTTACTGAGTATAAAAATAGGGCAGCAGGACTGAGAAGCCAGGGGGATATTCCCGTACTGCTAGATTCATTCATGTGAATGCAGCAGAAGCGAGCCCACCTTTGTAAGGTCTCTAATGAACGCTCCTTGTACAAAAGAAGTTCATCTCATCCCAATGTTTCCTTCTTAAAATAGCTATTGAAGAGGTAAGTACCTCTAAGGAAGCAGTTATCTAAAAAGTCAAAGTGCAATGGCTGCACCTGTTGGGTTGGTGGTTTTATTTCTTTTAAAGCGTTTTGATATTCTGAAACCTTAGTACTATTTCATGTTTTGTACTTACTGCATAGTGCTGTTTCACAAATATGTGGCAAAAATAATTAAAAGGACTTTTTTTTCTTACAATGCCATCCAATAATACTGTAATATAATAGAGAGCCTTTAAATTTCATTTTTAAATCAGCACTTAGGCCAAATATATGCACCTGCACTAAGTTTTTTCCTATATATTTTGAATAAGAACTTGATATTCCAATGCTAATTTTACAAATTACAAGCACTGGTTTTGATGCCAGAAAAATATGTTTCAAAAGAAAACATGGTCTAATAGACTGTTGAAACTCCAAACTTTCACCTACAGTCCTGTGAACATCTCTAAAACATCCAAGCACCCACTTTGTTTTCTTAACCTATGGAATCTGAATTACAGAACTTGTTTTTACCAACCTCGCACCTCGCAGTGGGACTCTGGGATTAACAATCCTGAGATTGGGAACAGAAAGGACTATAAATTCCAGGCAGCTGTACTCTTTCTGTCTGCATACATATAGATGGAGAATAGCTGTTTTACTCAAACAGGTGAAACATAAGGTTGCCAAAGTAGCAGATTGATGTCAATCCTGTTCTGTTTATGAACAACTACTGCATTTCCTCCTGCAAAGCCACTTTAGATGTTCCAAGGTTTTACAAAAAATACCACCACCAACAAAAAAGTTCCTTTTACACCGGTCACAGCTGTAAATGAGGAAGTTGCGTAAAGAAAAGCGGATGATTTTAGCTTACTTTATTGCCATCAGCTACTGCAATATTAGACCTCGGTGCTTTATTTACAGAACTCCCCACTGACAAAAGGTAGAGCTGCATAATGAGTACACAAATGCATTTCAAGAGCACATCTTGAAAGCTGTTTTTGTGAAACGCCTTCTGGCTGCAATATTTGAATGAACTGTATGCTGACAGTCAGTAGGGACAACAACACAGATGTGCTTTGTTTGGCTCCTAATGGATTCAATCCCGAAGAGCACTAAAAAGAGAGAAAGGGAAGAAAATTTAAGCTTCACCTTTTTATGAGACTCTGATCATGCACTCGCTTTCTCTCTGGCCATGTGGGATGAAACAGGACGGAACAACAATGCAGCCTATGTATGAGAGAATGCATTCTTTTGAAAGAATGATTAAAGCTATGATTTCTATTCACAGAAAATTATCTTTGGATAATTATGTTTAATTTTATGGCCTTAAGAACAGATTGAATTTAATTTTAATTTAAAAGCATGCACTGAAATGTTTAAGCGAAGACTATTTGTGTTGTCTCTCTGGAAATAACACTTTTATTGTTTATCAGTCCTGTAGAGGTTTTATAATTCCTGTTTTATTTAATTAGCTTATTGTAATTTAAAAAGCTGTTATTTACTTGTGGCACCTTGAAATAATTTGAGCATTTCTACAGAGCAAATATGCGTGGCTGTTGAAACAAACTCACAGAAGATAATGCATCCTAAACTCAACCCTAGCAGTCAGAGTACTCTCGGTAACGCTGTTGCCAGGAAGACTGTCACATAGACAGTATCAAAGCAGCACCTTTGGATGCGATACTCTCATTTTACTCTGCAAATCTGCGTTTCCATCCAAACACCAACCCGAATATCACCGCAGAAATTTGATCAAATACAGCTGTTCTGATACAAAAGTGAAAGTAGACAAGAAGATAACCTACTGGGAGGAACCGCTAATGATCACCTTCCATGAAAATCTGGTCTCTGTGAAGACGTTTGTTGTTTAGAACAAGTCTTACCTTTCAAGGAGGAAAGGATGCTGACTTCAGTCTCTCTGTAGGGTGCTCTGGCAGGAGCACCCATGTGACAGCGTGAGCAAGATGATGAGCAGAAGGCAAACCTGAGCTAGATGACAAGGTTAGCTCCTCAACTTACATGCTGTAACAATCTCTTTTATGTTCCCAGGCACTATGCTCTGCTGTCAGCTCTAAGAGATTGTGTCAGGTGGGGCTGAGAGTACAAGCCCAGAGTGCCTCACGTGGGTCAACAGAGAGAATGTTAATATAATAGAAACATCATGATCGCGGTCCTAAAGTTTTCCAGATGCCAGCAAAGCAGCAGATATAATGCCACAGAAACTTGTGTGAAACATCTTGCTAATAGCAGGTTATACGAGTAATTTGTATCAGATGATGGATTATCTTACACACATGAATATTGATACCTGATCTGTTTTCATACACTGCAAGTAGAAAGGACAGAAAGTGGAGTCGTAACCTTAGATTGATTACATTCATCCTGATAGAATCCATTCTTCACCTAAAAAAAATTCAGTACACGAAACCACAAGTTCTCTTCTCTACTAATTCTCTTACATTTTCCTAGAAGGTGTAGAAGGAGAGATTCCAGAAACTATAAACAAGCTGCTGTCCTTATTGTAAGAACATGCGAGTGTCCTTTACAACTGATAATGCTTCCATATGACAGCTGTCAGGGGCACTAATTATTGCCCTATTGTCTTCACATTTGTGTGCCTATTAACAATTATTAGCTCATGGAACTGCAGATGATCGCTTTAGTTCTATCTACAATAGATTCCACACTCAAAAGCTTGGTCTGGGAACCACTTAAACAATGGCTTGAAAGCATCTCTCATAAATTTCAATTGCATTTGGCATCATTTTAAATGACAGTTAAACCACACAAGTGGACAGTTGCTCTAAATAATGAGATGGCCATATGATGTTGGCTACTTAATTAGAAAATGCTTTAACAATGTTTAACAATGGTCACAATTTCACCTGATTGTGGACTTCACATTCAGCCTAACATACAGCAGAACTGTATATAAAGACTGCAAACATGATGAATGCACCCCAGCAATGGACTTCTCTGTAAAACAGCTCCTGTCAAAACATCCTGTCTGATGGACTCATCAGATCAGTTGACAAAGATAACAGCATTAATACAAGAGACTGCTGTAAATTCTGTGTAACACTGACAGTGGTACTACTTTGACCTGGATGATAAAAGAAACTCTT
Source organism: Nycticryphes semicollaris (assembly GCA_013400055.1). Lineage (NCBI taxonomy): Eukaryota > Metazoa > Chordata > Aves > Charadriiformes > Rostratulidae > Nycticryphes > Nycticryphes semicollaris. The sequence continues at coordinate 158,475 of VXBJ01005968.1, forward strand.
CTGCAAATAGACTATTTCTGTTTCCAACGTTTCTAAATCCTCTGTTGAAAAAAATGAAAAAGAGAAAACTAACTGAAATGAGATCTAGAAAGCAGGCTCTGCAGCGACAGTACTTTAGATGTTCAAACGGTGTACTCAGAAGTTTTGAAGGTTAATTGAACACTGACACTATGGAAAATTTAAAAAAAGATCCTATACTCAGAATCTGGAGATAGATAACCCGAGAGAGCAAGGTACATTTTTAACAGTAAACAATAAACAGAAATTGAAGAAGCCTACTGGGGGAAAAGCATCTTTTCATGAAGTCTTTACATGAACAAAGCTTCTCTTTTTATAAAATTTTCTTTGTAATGTCCCTTTTGAAAACAGGCTGAGAACCTCTTAGGTACTTACAAACACTTTACTAGCTGATTCTGAGATTTTATGCTTCTTGCCTAAAACATCCAGTAAAATTGCCTTGTATAAACAATCAACAGCAGACATATAATGAAAAATGCAACCAACTTCTTTAAAAAAAATTAAATTATTATGCCAAAATTTATTATTTGTCATGCTTATTAAATTTTGGAGCAATGAGGCTAGTGAGATTTCACTTGGTGGTCTCAGCACTTCTCTATTTTCCTGTCTGGTAGATGTCCATATCACACAGCACGCCTACTGTTTACACAAGTCATTTCATGCATCAAGAATATTGTGATGATTCTTGGACGAGTCTGTACATTTTACCAATTTATGTTAAGAAAGGACTGAAACATTAACATACACGACAGCTTGGAATACAGATATGATTTCATAATGTAATATAGAAAATTTCTACCTTTGTTACTAGTTACTTTCAAGTTACCTGATGATCATGCTACTTACATTTGCAAAACAAATTTCCAGAGAGGAGCCAGAATCAGAAATAGTGTTTTAAAATTTCACTTGGTGTTAGGAGTGTCAGAGTAGAAGCAGAGAAAGCAATTTGCATAGACGTATAAAGCAATGTAAAACCTCAATATCATCTACACTTGCTGCAGCTATCAATGAAGCAAAGAAGCAACTGCTGTCCTTTTTCTGATTTCAGTGCAAATAGTCTGGGCCACTGGATATGCCACAGGCAAATCCCACAGGTCTTCCTCATGCCCATATCAAGCTGGATTTATGCAAAATCTGCTTGCAGTCAACAACAGAAACACACAGCCATGTAATTCTGATAGCTTTACCATATAGATATTTACCATATATCTTTACCTCCCTTCTCCTTCATTTTCATATATGTACTATATTTTCCTTTTCCTTACAATACAATCAGAATTCTATTAAAAGAATGCAGAAAATTACTACTTTTCAGAGGCACCCACACGGCCTTTCTGGAAAGGAACCAGAGAATTTATCCAAAACTTTTTTACATCATATTTTTAAAGATGCAAAAGAAAAAGGAAAGAAATCTAATACTAGGAGTTTGACTTTGATTTTACTTTAAAAGAGTTAAAGCAAAATGCCAAGCACTAATACTAAGTAGTGTTTTAACACAGAAGTGTCAAAATACTTTTAGAATTCAGAAATGTTTGCGGGTGAAGAATTGCTGAACAGAACACTACACTAGTTCTTTTATTCGATGCATAAGTATCCCCTGCAGTGCCATAGCAACTTTTTGATGTATTTTTCAAAAGGTTTTTCAACTCAACCTACCAGGTGGTTTTAGGAACTCAAATTCATGTGCTGAAGCCGTGTGCCAGCAGTTATCAAAGACTGCGTGGCGTGCATCCTAATATTCTTGCTGTGCAGTCTGGTTCTATAGTTGGGTACATATGGATGTGTATTTTCATATTCAAGGCCCAAATCTTGTGACACTGGAAGTGAAATGCTGTAGCATTTTACTACATTTATGTACCTAGCAGTGTCACACCGACTGAAGCTTTTAAAGGAAAAAACATTAACTGAATTAATCAGAGTGGTTTGAAAAGCAGGCTTTTCAGTTTCTCCTGGTCTAATAATAACGCTTTTCCCAAAGAGATGCAAAGTTTGTTTTAACTCGAAAACTTTAGAGTAGCTTAACTACTTCCACACCATGGGAGGTTTGACTAAGTTAAGTATTTGTTTACTTCAGGTATGTAACATCTTGAGAAAAGTGACAGCAGACATCAGCATTTCCGTAGAGAAATTACAGGAGATTCTCTAACTCTGGTTTTTCTTTCTATGAAGAAAGGAAAAACAGTGAGAAAAAATGCTCACTGCTTTTTCTCCAGTGCAGGAAGTGGCTGGAAGATTATCCCTTCTCTCTACTTTTAGATAGTCTGTTCTTAAACAGAAAAAAAGTTTAAGTTTTTCCTTCTCTGTCTGAAGTACTCTAGCAAATGGCAACTCAGCGCCCTTCCTTTAAGAAATCCTATTACTCATTTGAATCAGGTTGTCATTACGTATAACCACAGAAGGTCAAAAAGAATAAAAAAAAAAAATAAAAAAAATCACAGAAGAGTCATACCAGAGCTCCCAGTGAGATGATGCCCTGAGGCATAAGGAAGAACAGGGCTAACCTGTCCTTAGCGGGAATCCCCAAGTAGAAATTTCAGCCAAATCCAAAACTGAATACATTTATCAGCAAAATTTATATGTACTCTAAAACAGGTTACAACATACATTAAGAAAGAGCATGTTACTATTAAGTAAGGCTCAAGTGTATCTTTATTTAAATTATTAAAAGAGAAACATCAAGTAGTCTAGTGTTTTATTCCTGAGTTCATGTGGTTACCTGAGCTTCCAATGAATGTATTTACAGACATTAAAGCACTAAAGGCACCACACGTTAAAAGAACCCTTGGTTTCTATGCTCTATCAATGGATACTAAATAAGTTACCAAAAGCAGTTATTACAACCTACTTGTAGTGGGTTTTAATATCTAGTCACAGCCAACAAGCAGACCTCATACAACAGGTATCTAACTCTCCTTGACTTCAATCTGAATAGGAATGGGGATGGGGGAGAGCTTCATGATGCCACATGAAGGGCAGTGCAGATTGTAAAGTGTCTTGTTGCTTCCCCTCCACACCTTCAAGAAACTGAAAAAACTGGGTAAATTCCATAATACTGCAACCTGTGGTACACAGTACAGCACCTCTACAAGCAGCAGCAAGTACTACAGGCAGCTTTCTGGAAAACCCTTCTCCAGCAAAGGGAAATTTCTTAGAAAACAGCTCTCAGTGAACCTACTCTGTAATAAATACCTGTGTGTTTGCACTGGAAGTTTTAGCTGTTGAAAACTATGGCTAAGCATCAGGGCTCAACATTTACTGCAGCACCAATGTATTGCTATATGCCGACTGTGTCTTTTTAATTTTGTCAGTTGATATAAAAATCCTTCATTTTAATTTATTCAAGTAATTTAGTTCAATGATCAGCTCATCTAAAGCTGAACAGCTAGAAGAAAAAAACAACCCAAAGCTGCATAATCCCAAGATGCTAGGGGATAGCACTTACTAGCCCTAAAAGTTGACAGCACAGTTTTCACCGTCCAAACCACTATGAATAAACCACCTTTTTTTAATGGCTTGGGGTTCTTTTTGTAGAGCTAATATAAAAGTTTCCACTAATAAATGCAATTTTAAAAACCCAGCTTTCAGCATTTTAACACAAGCAAAATGTTATCGAATGCATTACACTCAGGTAAATGTAATACTTACAAATCTGCAGAGTTAATGTATCGTTTTGGGCAAAACGTGTAATAATGTACAGAACAAATTCAGTATTAAATTTTGTATCAACAGGTTAGAACTACTACTATCAAGCAGTTTCAAGGGAGACAGACAAAAAGATACACTCTAGAGAACAAAGGCTCCACCTATAACCACAACTAATGCTGCTCAATCCCATGCACCAGCCAACCACCTCTTCTGCTCTCTGTGCCAATTACCAACACGAATTCTACCTCTTGCCAAAGGTCTCTAATTGTCTCCCAAGTGTTTTCTTACACCGTTGCAAGATACGTTGTTGTTTCAGACTAAGGACAAAGACTTCACGAAAACTGGCTGAAGGTTGGAGTAGGTGCACGTGGCTGACCCAGGGGAATCTCCACTTCTAGCACATAAAGGAATCTGCTTCCCACTCCCACCATTTTTTTGCCTGTAGTTAGCCCTACAACCTGTAAAGCCAGAAGGCAGTTTGGAGGCCATACTTAGTGTAAGAATAATGATTTCTGGATAGATAGTTATTTCAGGTACGTGAGGGTGTGCTCCAGAGCCAAGCTGAGTAATTAGATCAAAAAAAAAACCCAAAAAACCCCAACAATCTTTAAGTCTCCTCCCAGTGTCCTTATCTGCGTACAATCGTTGTGGCTTAGAAAGCAGCATGGAACAGGGAAATGGAAAAATGTAATGAAAACCACACCTAATGCAATTCTTAAGAAAGAAAAATCTAACTATGGTTAGGAGAAAGTACTCTGAGGGCTTATAGGGAAATGTAGGCAGAAATACAAAGGTGAAAAATATGTGCAAGATTGCTTGAATAATAAAAGTACATTAGTTTAGCAAAAAGGTTAGGATTAAGTTATAAAATACCGTGGTTAATTTCAGGTTTTAATGGGAAAGAAGCAGGGATGATATTTTTTTTTTTTCTTAATTTTTAACTGCCTGTCCACCTTACAGCTCCTCCTAGCTTAACACCAATCCTGACAGGCACTTCCACAAGGAATCATTTAAATCAAACATTACAGCATACTGTGTAAAATGTGCTCTGAAACCAAACCACAAAAGAAAAAATTAAAAAAGTAACACAAAAGGCAGCATACATGTACGTTCTTCAAACGCATGTTCTAAAACTAGAAAATTATGTATCCCATTTTCCCTCTTCTGCTAATACATCAACCAAATACCTATAAATATGCAACAGTGATTAACATACAATTCAGACCCATCTTGATTATGTCCTTCCAAATGTATAAAGTCCTTCACTTGCTTTTTAGGCAGCCTGAAGAAGAAAAAGCCATACTAAAAATTGTATGTATAAAAAACTGTTGAAAAACAATCTTTTCAATATTTATGTTTCACTATGATGTCACAGCAGACTGTAGAAATACACATACACCTGCAATACAAATAGGAGTATGCAAAATAATACTGACAGAATTCTGCTAACCTCTGTTCAACAAGCACAGAAGACCCTAAGATCCATTTCAGCCTCATTTATATAGCAGAATATTAAAAAAAAAAAAGTCATGCTTATTTAAGCTCTTTGCATTGCATGAATTTCATAGCTCTGCAATTTGTTCAAGTATCAATCTTGAAAACCCTATTCTTACCTAAATAATTGGGAATGTATATAGATGTATACAATCTATATGGACAACTGTGCATATGGATATCCACAGTCAGCATCGCTTCAGATTTTACATCACTACTGCAAAACTGCAGGAACAGACACACGGATGTGTAAAAGCAGCTCATTTGCATGTTTACAGAATGCTAATAAATATATATATGTGTGTGTGTGTATTTATATATCCTATAATCCTGTAATTGTTACACTGGGATCTAACTATTCCCAGCTTTTGTTTAATAACAAACCGAGAGGAAGGTTTCATGCTACAGTGATCCAGTCTCTCTGTGGGCTGCTGAAAGGAGATTTTCTTCGCAGGACCCATAGGTACCCATGTACCCACCTACAGCCATCTCCACTCCATCAGCTCTAGCAAACATGCGGCCAGTCCCAATTACTCTTTCAGATTAAAACTCATCACGTTTTCTTTTGGATTGTCTGTGGATCCAGTTCAGTCTGTGCCATCTTTTGTGCACCGGGGATTGAGAAGCAAGAGGAACACCACCTTTCAGAAGCAACGTGCCTTTATTTCGGATCCATCTCCGCGGGAAATTGTATCCCCAGCACAACTGAACCAAACAGCAGACTAAACCTGGCCAGAGATTTACTACAGGCTAGTAAATCACATGAACACAGGATCAACTCCAATGATGTGCTAATGCACATTGTGCTCATAACATTACCCACTGAAATGCTATTCATAAAAACATGCATTGGAACAACGTCATCCACTGTGCTTCAGGACCACACAGACTTACATCTTTTCCTTTCTGAAATTAACTGTAAACCACATTATTCGGGTAATACTAGCAGACTGAATTCTCCGGTGAGTGCCTGACTTGATCCAGCTTTTACCCTGCTTATGCCTTACTGTCAGAACCTCTAAGAGGTTTTAGGTTTTTTTTTGCATGAGGACCTACAAAGCGTGTTGTGAACTGTTAATATCAATAAGCTAGAACAAAATACTACATTATCTTCAAGGCCTCAATGTCTGGGTTTAAGCCAGTATACTCATGGGAAAGACTTTATGGAATAATCAATAACAGAGTAAAAGACAGCCCAGCATCCTCTCCCAAGCAGAAAACAGAGGCACAGAGCAATTTAGATACCATGCCAATAACAAGAAAGGAAAAACTAAAGTGGGAAAAGGAAACCCAAAACACATCCTCTCAACAGAGCTCCCAGCAGAGTAGAAGACAAATCCACAAAGTTTAATTTTTGGTATCCAGCTGAGATGCTTTAACAAGCTCAAAGTACTCAGCGCTCCCCATCAGCTAAATACAGCACAAGTATAGGTGTTCAAAATAATCCAAGGCAGACCAAGTGAATAGTACCCAAGTACCCAGTGACCTGCCATACAATCAGGTCCCAGCCTGACTTCTCCCCTCTTAAACTGCATGGGAATTCTTTAGGTTTCTCTCTTGCCCATCACACTATTCTGAATATCCCAGATCTAACCCCTGCCCACACCCAAGGCACTGACAAAGAGAACACAAGAACACAATTACATTGCCACTACTGCCCTACCTCTCAAAAACAAAAAGGTCACAAAACTACTCGTGTAAAATGCACGCAAAACAAACTGCAAAATTACATGAAAGCTTCCCAAATTATTCTGACGACAGAATCATAGAATCCTAGAATGCTTCAGGTTGGAAGGGACCTTAAAGATCATTAAGTTCCAACCCCCCTGCCATGGGCAGGGACAACTCCCAGTAGAGCAGGTTGCTTAATGCCCCATCACAAGGATGGCAATAGTCATTAAAGACTTCTAAATATAGAGAGGATCACACTGTTAGTGAAATAACTAACTTAAAAAACGTTAAGCTTGTTAACACATCCTGTAGCAAGCTTATTGTATTTTGCACTTGCAAGGCTGAAAAAAGGAAAGCCATGATGAGCTGTCAGAACCTAAGAGCAGAGAGGCATGGGAGTGCGGCATCCAAGGCCTTATCCTTACTCCAATTAAATTGGGACACAGCAACATTGATTTTAATGGGCTCAGGGTGGGATCCCACAAAGAGTTTCTGGCACCGTTGACCCAAATCAGAACTCAGTTTCTTTGCTTGAAGTGAAAAGTTTGTGTGCACTAATCCCAGAAGCCTTCCACCCCACAATAATGATTTTTTCCAGGACACTTTCTGTGCAATATATCTATTGTTCAAGTTGTACTCCTCTTCGGAAGTCTTTAAAGAGATCACTAAACTTTCCATACACATACAATGATAATCTTCCTATGCATTTAAAAAAATATTAAAGTCTTACATATTCCAAATATTCTGCAAGATTTAAACACGCTTCATAAATTACTCAAGGAGAACCCAATTCTGGAACTAAATATAATTACAAGACACTGAAAACCATGTATACTTTACCACAATTTCTCCAGAGTTAAGGTTTGAATGTCTGCAACACCTACACAAGACGAGTGAATTAGAAGAAAAAACACAATTCTTATTTCTATGATATTGGTTGTACGTTTAAACAATCATTACTGATTTTTGCCATTTAAAAATCTGAACTCCTGAGAAGGTATAAGGGAAAGAGCCAGTACTCAAATGTAATTATCACTCAAGTAAGGATTTAACAAACTGTATTTCAACGATTTGAGGTCCCAGTACAATGAACAAACAAAATGAAATTATTAACGGAGTTTTTCACAGTTATTTGTTAATTAATCATTGTATTCAGAGATGAAAACTAGTGCCACAAGACATTACCAGAATACTATATCTGATGCATATGCATCACTTTTTCCATGGATTCCTTGTGGCAGTGCTACCTTTTCAAATCCTGCTCATGTTTCATATCACTGCACACCAATGCACAACCACAATTGTGCTATTCTTTGTACATACTAAAGGACACAGATAAAGTCTATACAGTAATCTTCTGGTATTTTTTAATATTACAACTTGTAGAAGGAAAAACCCCACTGTGATCACTGAACCATGTCATGATCTTTCCTAGGAAATCTCCACAGAGATAAAGATAACACAAACTAACCTTTAGAAATCAGATGAGGGACACAGCTATCATAACAATGGTAGCTGAGTTCAAATGCTCAGGCTACAGGGAACAGGAATATAGCATACTCTACAAATAATTTTTATTTCTTTATTTATTTAGTCCAAGTGGAAATGGGCTCTTTTCAAGCCTCCACTTGAAAGCTGAAGGAAAAAAAAAAAGGTAGATGTGCCCAATGGCTTTACTAACCTCTGCATTTTCTGATTGTTTTGAAATGTAAATTGAAAGACAGTTCCAAGATCTCCATACAAATGAAGAGATCACTGCTCTACTAACACACAACAGGTTTCATCCCTGTCAACTGCAACTTAGGGGCAATTTATATTTAAAGGTTATTAAACTGGAGACTACCAGCTTGCAGCAGAAGCATTGGATTCTGCCTTCTACACACTCTCGAAGACCTAACAACACATTATCATGGGTAGAAGTTCTGCTCAACTGCTTTTTTTAAGCAAAAGCTGGGATGGAGAAAAGCAGTCCATTGATGCTGATTTCCAAAGAATAAGTGTTTTCTCCACAAGCTGATACCCTGAAAATACAAGATTCCCTGAATATATAAACATATCAAGTTGGCAATGTGAGATGGTTTTGTATGAAATATCCAGGTGTGGAGTATGAAACAGCCATATAGATATGTTTGTAGTACACTTCCAGGCAGCCAGAACAAGCATATTGATAAACGTGAACTGTTGCACCTATATGACTTGACTCTGAGTTGTGCACGTGTGTGCAACGAGTGCAGTCGTAGGAGACATGAGAAGCAGGATGCAAGTAGTGAAATAACTTACTTGGCATAAAATGCCAAAAAAAGTGTCTAATAATTACAAACTGGTTTTTTGTTTACATGTGTAAGCCATGATTATATTGACCTTCTCTGATTCAAATGTTTATAGATGCCTAAATTAAGCACCTTGAGGTTTTTGGTTTTTTTTCCATAGCACCAACATACTCCTCTGTCAGCAGTAAAAATTCAGTGCTTAAAAAATAAATAACTAAAAGCTACCTAAACTTGAGTTTGGAAATCACTTTCATATTGAAAAAAGTTGCTTTATTCTACATAGAAGCATGCATCTGAATAAAGTTTTCCATTCACTAACTGAAATAAATACTTCCCCTTTGCAATTTTCTCCTAGTAAAAGCTATAGATAGACCACGAGTAAAATGTGAGCTTCCCACAATGTGCCTACTGACTGACTCATGAATCACTGTACTTAAAGGAATCCTCTTCGGAGACCAAGAGGAGATTGCTTTTTGAAGCAAAAAGTATCATTAGAACAGAGCAGAGAAGTTAGTACAAGTTTTAAGAACCTTGGGCAAGGAGAAGTGTATCTGTTTATACAGCACATACGAATGCCTTCAGGAAAAAAGATTAAAACATCCATCTGAAATTATATACGTGCAATGTCTTTTGGTTGAGCATTTCTATTTTCCTTCTGTCCTCTTTCCTGAAATTATGATGTCATGGGCTTGAAAGCTGTCACAGAAGTCAAAATGACTTAGGTAATGGAGCAACGTTAAACAAAACCATGATAGTATTTTTTCTTCATTTTGTAAGATCTGCCTTGCACAATTATAAGGAGCTTATGGGTGTCTCAAAATGCTCCACAGCATTCATAAACAATGTATTCAAGATCTGAACAGGTGATCTGAGAAGAGCTAAAACAGAGCATGAAGTAGGAAAAAATTGCATCTCGTGTTCCTGCGATGCTGAAGAGGCCTCTTGGCTGTCTGAGGCATTCTGCTCGTTATTAAATTTGGGGATGTTTTGTCAATACAGTTTGCTGATAACACAAAGGCAGTAGAGGCTTGGTGGAAAAAACCTACGTTATGTTTTAAACAATGTAACTGATGCTGTTCTCAGACGTATTTCAAATAATTTAACTTTCACTGGTAAAAATGTATTGCTTATTTTAAACCCAGGTCAGACAAGAAGCTCAAGTCCTATACGATGACTTACCTTCAACTCACAGACTTTGCTGGAGCTATGTCAATTTATACAATCTAATGAGCTAGGGTTTTTTGGTTGCTTCCCCCCCAACCCTCCCCGCACCCATGGTGAAAGAGTTTTCAGATACAAAATTGCTTTTAACCCCAAATTATATTTTTGGGGTAGAGCTTATCTCTTCTGCCAAACTTTTCATCACATTGTTATAATGTTTTGTAAGGCTGCCAGATCCACACAGAGATGAAGATCAGACAACCTTCAGACAATTAAGCATTCTTTGAAACACCATTAAATAAATTAACTTAAATTGACTTTGAGATAACTAATAGGACAGAGTTCCGCAAATTATTAGCAGGATAGTTTCAGGTATCAGACCCTTTCTAATTCTCCTGTTCACTCTTCATCAGAATGAAAGAAGTTAATAATTAGTTTAAGTGCCTTTATTAAAAAAAACCCAAGTCTTCCATGTTTTCCCTGGGATCCTAAAACACAGCTTCACAAAGTATTAAAGCCAAAAAGATTGTTGTTCTCATCTCTCATCCCTTTCCATCACCATCCTGAGGATTTACTTGCAAACTGCATAATCCTAAGAAGAAATGACACTTAAAAAGTTGATTTTATGTGCAAATCCATTTACCCTTTTAAAAATTATCTTGCTTACTGCAACTTCCTAGTGTTTCACTATGTATCCAAAAGCAACAGAGCTCCTTATCAAAGTAGCAAAAAATTTAGATATAAGTAATCTGTACTTGCAGATTAAAAATGCCTATTTTTAGCAGCTGTAGCTTACCACCATACTCAGCTATAAATGAAATGAACAGCAGGTTATGATAATCACTGATTTGTTTGGTGTTTAATGAACAAGGTAAGACATTCTGAGTTGGGTTTTGGTAGGTAGCAGCAACCATTGACGACTGTCTAATATTACCCATAACTGTTTAAAGCAAATTCTTACACTTTTGGGACCATTTGCTCCTGAACAGTGACTTGTGAACATGGAATGTAAGTTTAAACTTAAAAAAAATATTTGCCATCTCTTTTGCTGACTCTGTTCTCGGCCTCTGTGAACCAGGACCATTAAATTTTGCCAGGAGAGAAAGATCACTTACAAAGGAGTTGGGATGTGAGGAGAGTACTGATCTTCTCTTTTTTGTTTCTCCCCAAACTTATCTTCAAAACCAGAATTGGCCAAAAACTCTTGCAGAGCAAGCTCCCATGAAATAGGCCCCATTATAGTGTTACGAATTGCAAAAGGATGAAATGAATGTGTCTAGCCTTTGTAAGCTCTTTATTAACAACACTGACCTACTAACTCACCATTGAGCAGGTCGATGACGACTAGGTGAAGATATAACAAAAAGTCGATCATCACTCCCAAACCTTCCGTCCTCCCCAGAATTGCTGGCAAAGAGGTTATCTAGATAAAAGGTATGAATCTCCTAACTAAACAAACCTTTTTCAAAAATATAAATAAGAAAAATTAACATAAAATAGCCATGAAATAGAACAGAAACAACATTTGGGTTAAAGAAAACTGGATTTTGTTGGCACAATGTATACAGCACAGAACTAAGAGCCGATTAAGTAAATTAATCGCTTATGCAACCAAGTGAAACTTTAACTATGGAGCAATAAAAACACCTCATATAAAGGCAAAGGCATTCAGGACATTCACTAATTCAAAAGACTGTTAATCTTCAAACTTGATAGTTAGAATGAACCTCCCCTCTTTAAACCCTAGGGGTTGGATATAGCTCATATGAACTGCTGAAATGAGAAAATGCAAGGCATGTATTAAATATCCCAGAGGCAGCAGGACTTAGTCCTCTAACAGGCATTCAGACTAGCTCTTTATACCTGAATGCTCCAGTGAATGCTTTGTGTGGGCTACACTAGATGGTATTTTTACCATGACATCAACAACTATATATCATCCCTCCTTTTCTCTTCCTAGGTAGACTCTAATTTTCTGCACTCAGTACAGATTAATCTGTACTTTTTCTAAAATGGTTTTTATTCTCTTCAGGAAGCAAAACAAGGAAGTATTAAGAATGTGCACTTTTTGTACACTCCAAAGAGAAAAGTTTAACATAAACAAAAAAATCAGTTTTATACAGAAACAAAAAACTGAAGAGGTTCTTCAGATCAGAAGTTCAGTTCTGCAGATCAGAAAAAAAAAAAAAAAAAAAAAAAACAACAAACCACAAACACAGGAAAATATGACATCTAAGTTCAATAGGATGTTTAGTTATGAAAACAAGGGAGCAGCAATGTTATCTCACTGAACTTCCAGTGTATGTCATATGGATTTCTGTAGGGTAACTAATCTATGCTTCTTTTATACTCAGAGAGCAAAAGAAATCTAGAAAATGCAAATAATGAAAACATCAGATATTCTCAGTATCAGACAAATTATATCCATTATTCATGTATACCTTTGATTCCTTTTTCTCTCAATTGACTTAAAGGGAGCTTGGATGAATAGCTCTAAATCAGATGTCTTCATTGCAGAGAACAACTCTGTTCCTTAGGCTTCATGGGAGCTTGCCTTTCCAATCCAGCAATTAAACTCCATTGCAAAGAACAAACTCACTTAGTTATGGAACTTTTATTTTATTTCAATAGGACTTTGACATCTGTGGGTCTTAGTGCAATCACACTTCAAGACCACTAACTTTATCAGCTCCCAGATCTGTTCAGGGTCCTGCACGTATAGAAACAAAGACAGTACTATTTAACTAGGAAACTGTGGTAAGAAGGAGAACAAAATAAAAAAAAAAAAAACACCCAACAACTGAAAACCCACACACTACCTTTATATCAGGTGTTACCTACTGCTCATCTGGGCTAAACAGAAGTTTTACTTCTACTTTTAAGGCTAGATGAAAGAATATATCTAGAGTGTACTAATGACCAGAGGTTCTTGTATATAACATGCAGATACAAAAAATCCTTAGACAAGTAATCCTACTGGATTTTGAAATAAATTTAAGGCATGTAAACTCATGGAGATATACTGCTATCCTTTTCTAAATCAATAAAGAAAGTTAAATCTTAGTGCAACAAATCCTCACAGCTATTTTAGCAGCAGCCAAAGATCATCTAATCCACCCTCCCCTGCCATGGGCAGGGACATCTTTCACTAGGCCAGGAAGCTCAAAGCCCTATCCAACGTGACTTCAGACACTTCCAATGATAAGACATCCATACCTTTAACTCTTCCTCCCCTCACCCCTCCATGATTGTGACAGGGTAGCCCTAACCGGCTCATTGAGCTGCTTTCTTTCATTTAAAAACAATGCCCAGAGTGTAGAACTATCCTTCAAAAAGGAGAGCAAAAGACATGCATGCAGTTGACTTGGTGTTCCTCACATAAACATTATATGCATGTGACTCCTCCTCCTTTTTATTTCCTCAAAAGGAAGGTTTGTGTTTTAGACTACCAAAAGCTCTTTTCAACAATTTTGATGTATATAGCCTTCATTTTTTGAATAAAGATATAGCCCTATATGAGTTCTTACATAGGTCATTTAAACTTCCTGGAAGTAGATCAAGTTCTTCCTCTTATTGAGTGATTTTACAGCAGACTGCCTTTGTTTATGAAGACTTTGAGAGACGAGAAACTTGTTTCTTCACTGAATTGGGCAGGAGAATCCTACAACCCATCCTTCAGAGTGCCAAGGAAAACCTTTTCCTGTGCCCACTTGCAGCTCAAGTGGCCAGGAAACACAAGCTGCCACACAACATACCAGGAAATCATAGAATCATAGAAACACAGGGTTGGAAACGACCTACAAGATCATCTAGTCCCACTCTCCTCCTATCACCAATACTACCCACTAAGCTACTAAATCACGTCTTGTAGCACCTCATCTAGACTCTTCTGGAACACTGCCAGGGACAGTGACTCCACCACCTCCCTGGGCAAGCCATTCCAGTGCCTGACCGCTCTTTGAGAGAAAAAGTTTTTCCTGATGTAAATCTCCCCTAGCGCAACTTGTGGCCATTCCCTCAAGTCCTATCATTAGTTATCTGGGAGAAGAGGCTGACCCCCTCCTCTTCACAACCTCTCTTCAGGAAGTTGTAGAGTGCGTTGAGGTCTCCCCTGAGCCTCCTCTTCTCCTGACTAAACAATCCCAGCTCCCTCAGCCGTTCCTCACAAGTCTTGTGCTCCAGACCTCCTTGACCCATTCAAATCTTTGAATGTCACTTGCTCAGCCAATTAGATTCCCAAACAGCCAACTATTTCTCCCCAACACCACTCCAAAATATATATCCCATTTTCTTCAGCAACCCATATACCCAATGTGAGATTTTGGATGGGGGATTCCAAGTCACCCCCACGAGAAACACCCTGATTCTTAAGTCTTGCTGCTTTGGCAAGTTATGGAGGCTGAGAGCTTCACATTGCACCCTTGGCAACGTAAGAACAAAAAAATCCAGGTTAGTGAAACAACATACTTTGATGTAATTTTTAAAACACCCTGAATATTTCATACGCCACTGAACAAGTTTCTTCCTGAAACATCCCCAGTTTCTACCTTAAAGCACCCATTTTTGTAGTGTGTTCCTTGCCACCTAGAAAGAAAAATGGTTTGTTATTTTATTTAACTTTTATTAACTCACAACAGATTTCTCAAATAAGTCTGATAGGAATACTTGCATGTTGTATTATGAACTTACAAAAACTAGAAAGGGCCCAGTGGAAAACAGGTGGCCCCAATTTTACTCATCACTCTGGGACACAACTAAAACTCAAGAGAAAAACAAAACAAAATTAAGACAAGCAGATACAAATCCTTCCAAGTTTATTTTCTTTGCTAGCATAAAATCTAAAGCAACGATGATACATACGTGACCCAAATTCTTTCCTAATTTTCTTTGTACAGACTGGCAGATTACATATTTTTTTTCCATTTTTTTAACCTAAGAACATGCTATACATTAGGCAAGTGTTTTACATTGTGAAAAAAAAAAAAATTACCACACATATTGGATTCTGTTTTATAGTATTGGGACTGTTTAGTCTGTACAACTAATAGTTCTCTAATATTGCTCTCTCACTTAATAAAAAACTTAATCCTAAAGATTTCCTTTTATTTTTAAGCGGAACTTTTCATACTCATATGAGACATCAGAGCAACAGCCATCCACAAAGCTTCACTTCATTACATTGTTCATAATATCAATTTTCTAGTTGTTTTACACTCACGTGCATGTAAAGATTATTTTTTTTTTCCAACAACTGCACTATTTCTATTAATCTCCATTGGAAAGCTTCCTTACCATACCAAAGCCGACAATGAAAACAGGAGCATGAGATTAAAAAATTCAAATAGGCTGCAGTTAATGGAG
Source organism: Nycticryphes semicollaris (assembly GCA_013400055.1). Classification (NCBI taxonomy): domain Eukaryota; kingdom Metazoa; phylum Chordata; class Aves; order Charadriiformes; family Rostratulidae; genus Nycticryphes; species Nycticryphes semicollaris. The sequence goes on from VXBJ01005968.1 coordinate 174,095, forward strand.
GCTAAATCCAAGAGCAAAATCCATAGCTTTTGGATTTTGGAATCTATATGCATGTGTTTTTTTTTTG
>VXBJ01005968.1:174190-209088 GCA_013400055.1 Nycticryphes semicollaris
TTTTTTTTTACATATTTCAATTGCTGAGAATATTGTTTCCCACTGTTTCAGACAATGGAGGCTTAGAGAGCAGAAATTATTTCAAGGGGTGGTGCACATTTAACTACTACTTCCCAGCCATAAAACTGGCTTTTCTCTTCATTTGGACAAAAAAAAGACAAGGAGGCTAATTGAAAACTGAAAACTCTTATCTTGGACCTTCTCCACAGCTTTATCTCAGTTAAGCACAAAATACAGTTTAATGCAGGAATCACTTCATAAAACTCTAGTCTCTGAATACTGTTATACTTAATGAGAATTCTTTGATCTGAACTTCAATATCTATTACTCCAGTTAAAAATGAACCTTTTAATTTGGCATACAATGAATCTGTAAATGCAGTTTTATTTTAAAAACAGAGCTTTAATGTAATTTCATTCATAACTATAGAGAGTTATTATTGCCTTCCTTTAAACTCCTCTCATAACAATTCAGAAACTCTTTGCTTTTGTGTGCAGGGTGACTCATTTTTCTTGCACAAAGATTTCAAATTCATAATGAACAACCTATAATTGAGACAATTTTATTTCTGAAATGAAATCCATACATTATTCTATTTGATTTTTTTTTCCTGGTGATAGTTTAATACTTTGATATGTCATTTTTCCCCCATAGTGTTCATACCATTCCGATTCTATCTTGCAAGGATATGAGATGTATCCATTTAGAAATCAAACTAGTAGAGGTCAAGCTCACGAGTAAATTCAACAGCAAGTGGAACTAGAGGAATTCTCCTTTCCTTGCAAGCACTAAGTATTTCCAAGGATATGTGTGTATGAGAAGAAAAAAAATGTACTTGAAACTTAGGTTCCATTTTCATTCCTAAAATAGTCCAGCTTTTCCTCCTCAACTGACAAAAAATAAGCAAAATTTTTGAATGAGCTAACAGTAATTTCACTTCCATTTTCAAAACTATATTGGATTTGTTGTGAGCGGATTTTTTCCTCTACATAAAAAAAATTATCAAATGTTTTGTTCAAAGTACTGCTGCATTTATGTTTGTCAGACATTTTTTTTTTTTGTTCTGGGTGATCCCTTGGCACGCTCAGGTAATCCTACTGGAATCAGTGGAATAAGACCTTGTGCAACATCAGTGCAACGTGACATTTCCTGAAAGATTAGACTCCTACTGACAGACCTCTCTGTGCTCAAGGCAATGACCCTGATGCTTGCTCCAACCTTTGCTGAATTAAGGCCTGAAATCTGCTTGTATCTACTTGTACTTCTTCAGCTGTGGAGCATTGCATCCCTGTTCCTGTTGGACCCTGTGGATGCCATGAAGCACACACCACATGAGAATTTCACAGCTGTTAATAAAGTGTGATTGAAGCCTCCTTGCACATTGTTAAAACTTTCCTACTATGTCTTAATGGATGATCAGAAACAAAGTTGGCTTGTATAAATATATAGAGTACTGCTCAAAGGTTGTATTTGACAATAAAAGTAAATTCATCAAGGGACTATATGTCATTTAAAACCTAATGCCAGAAAACTAAAGACCCTTTATGACAGGAAATTCTTAAGGAAACTCAGGAACACACATATTGCACATTACCGTGAGAATTATTGAAGCAAGTTTTTTTAAAATAAAAGACCTAAGGTGTATGAGATCATAACTGAAAACAATCACTCAATGCCAAGATATTTTTAGGGTAATGACAAAGTTATGACTGAAAAAGACCACATTAATACACTTTTTTATCTTGTAAACAGGACTTCATTCCTCTGCCACACAGCAGGGCAAAGAGACTTTCCTGCATTTTTACACAATGTGCTGCTTTTAGTTTTGTGTTTACATGCAAGCATGCAAAGCAATAAAGAGAAATAACATTCAGTGTTCAAAGTGTGAATCTGGGCATTGGAACTACAGCTTCCTTTTTGGGAAGTCGCAATGAGTGACTCAACTCCCAACACAAAATGACATTCCTCCCCCCAGCACTCATGGGGTTCAGCTATATTAACTCCTTTTTTAAATTCCTGCTTCCTTAATAACCTTCCACTTAATTCCTTGACTGTCATTCCTTGAATCTCAAGATTTCTTTTATTGTGTTCTCAGACGTCCTTCTCAGCTTTCCTGCCACACCATTCCTCTCTCAGCTGCACCTGGGTCCTTGGTGCATCATCCCGCCTCTCTTTTAGATGCACAAGGAATGTTCTCCTCACCTGGGGCATCAATAAACTCTAGGGCAAAGTCTTTGATACTGAATGTATTAGTCTGAGCTGTTTATACTATATTATCAAGTTATCCCAGATATTCTTTCAGTGATTAATAAAAATAAAGATAGATCCTGAACCCTGCCAATTTGTTGGAAGAATGACAGCATAGTCAATGGGTCAGGTTGATTAAGGTCTGGGGATCGTCTCCTCTTCTTTCAACTCTTGTTTGCCTCCAAGAATGAATTCTCTTGAACAGCGATACCTTATGTATGCCTACAGTATATACATGCTCTGAGTGACTCTAGAAGGAAGATATGCCATTTTGATACGGAATATCATGATTGCTGGGTTTATACAAAAGTCCAGGTATAGCCTGTTCCCGGCACTACGTTGATTATGAAAGTTAGTTTGTTGTGAAAAATCAGGTGTACAGCTAGATTCTTCTCACAGACTACTTTTTGGGGCAAAAAATAATCACTAAGAAAAGCTAAAAGGATAGCAAACACCAAGACAGAAAAATTTGCTGCAAAAAACCTGAAACTATATTCTTAAACTTGGCTTTCCAAAGACTTTTAAATAAAATGGTATTAAGTCATCAAACAGTTGGGAAAATAAATTTAACAGAAGTTCATTTAATACAAGAACACTGTTTTTGAGAAAAAACTCAACTGCGTTGCAAAGCAATCATCTATATCACCCTATGTCTCTACTGCAAGAAACTTATTTTCTATTTCTGCTTTTCCATAAATATCTCTCAACTCCCTCAAATTTGGAGCCGTATTTACCTATGCTTTGAGACCAAGAATACTTCAACAGCGTCCTTGTTGAATCACGTAATCCATTGCATCAATTATTTCCCCTTGTTTCATGTCTTGTGTGTAAATTCAAGGCAAACTAATGGTTCAACCTCTGTAACTTTATGGAACAACTAATCCTATTGGATGGATAGGATTATATTACAGTCTTTGTGCTACACTATAGTCACTGCAGTTCTCTGCACAGCCTCCAAAGCAGCAATAGAAATAAAGGAAACCTTCCATGAGGTGCCTGCAGCTCCTATTTCTCGCTCCCAATAAGTCCTGTCGTGTCCGTATTTCACGGGTAACGCTTTTTTCCCCTCAAAACCGAACCCCTGGTTTCCAGTAACGGAGTGGATTCTCCTTCATTTAGCCCTGCTTCTCTCTGATGGTTTCTGAGCCCTAGAACTACTGGTTTACTTTTTCCATATCAAACTGCATTTAGTACCTGTGGGTTCCTGCATCTGGAGTGACTGAATCCTTCTGAGTTTGCTCATACTGTTTCTATTTCCTTGCACGCAATGTATTATCCAACTAATTGAGGGGAAAAAAATTAAGAGGCTAATTTAGATATTGAAGTAAACATGTTTACATCTTATAAATAGACAAAAAGAGCAGAGAGAAATAGGTGACCATTTAGGACTCTAACAGGCACCACTTAAGAGCAAATAGGTCCCAAAGTTCTGTAAAGTCACAGTTGCTCTCACCCAGCTGAGCACGACCTGCTCAATTCACAAAGCTCTGCACTACAGTATTCTCATAAGGTATTGTTTTCACAGTGGCTGAAAGAACAGTTAAAGGACTTGAGCAAAGACTTGGTAAGTCAGGTTATATCTATAACAAAGCAAAAATATGAAGCTGCTAAAAGCTACGCCTCAAATTAGCAGAATTAAAACAAAAAAAAAAAAAACAAAAAAAAGAGAGAGAATGGAATTTTATCCATATACATCTATAGAAATTGCATGTTATCCCAGTATCCCTGGAGCTATGCTCCAGGCAACCTCCCAGGCAGCAAATAGTAAAATCACTTTGGGACTCTTACTGACACAAAAGATGTTCCTTTAAGACAGTCTTTTGATTTGAGAAGTTAGCAGTGTTTGATACAACAGCTGTGAATCTCATTCTGTAGGAAGCATCCGCTCTGCTTATGGACCACCATACATCTTATTAAATTGCATCAATGAGGAACTGCAGGACAAAGCTTCCAGCACACTAGCAGTGGGGCAGGTAGCTATGCTGTACATTTTTTAATCCCTCCCCTTTTTTTTTTTTTTAAACTCCACTCTGTTTCTCTTATATAGTTATTTGCTTACATATGACTACACTTCACATGTGACTATGCAAATATGGAACCCGAAGTCACAACCATGATTCTATTAGGGATGATTGAAAGAAACAAGCAAACTAGATCCTAAGCCTAGTTATCTCTTTGATTTCCGGCAGTGCTTATAACCAGGCTAGAGGTTCTCTGAGTCACTCTGCTCTCTCTTCTTTCATATCCAGGAGAAGTCTTACTCTTTCAGTCCAACTTGCTATCATATGTTTACAGCTGGACTGAACTTCTTTTGGGGAAATACCCAATCCATTTGCTTCTGTGAACTACTTAAAAAGTTTGTGTGCAGGTGAACACATGTAATTTTTGCTGTAGTTCCTATCCTTCAAGCATTATTCACTCATCTTTATATACTTTCAGAACTCAATGCACAGCATTATGCAATATTTATAAAACACTAATATTAGGAATGCATAACAAATACATATTTGCCTGTTGGATCAAAAAAGATTTAGCATTTAAGAGGAAAGGAGAAGGTTGAGTGTCAGGAAGAAGGGAAAAGCACAGGGCAAATATGGTCCAAAGAACCCAAAATGTCCTGACGTCTGTGGCAACATGAAATTATTCCTGAAACCTCATAAAGCCAAGTCAGTAGTGACATCCTGATACACTGGACAATATATATTTATAATTTAATACTTAAATAACTGAGTTAAAATAGTGGCAGAGACAGAACAGAAAACCGTGAGAATAGAAAATAGATTATCATGTGGGAATACCAGTATTTTTTTCCACAGATCTTTAGCTCATGCTACTTGGAGAACAGCGATGGCAATATTTAATTCCCCAGCGAGAAAATAATATACGATTCCAGCCAATGTTCCACCAAAAAATATTACAACAGACTGTTTGTATTCTTAGTGTTAAGAGGATATCTACTACCAAGATGCTCAGATGACGCACCTCAGCATTTATCATCTATATAAATAACATGCTTATACATCCATTGAAAAGATTTAGCGTGCTAGCTGCTGAGAACAGCCATTGGTTTAACACCACATGCAAAGAACAAGTGTGCTTATTTATCTCACTTATTTAGAAAGATGGGTCAATTAAATGTTATAAATAAGCACGGGATTCAATTTATCCCTTGCTTAAGATAATAATGACCGATTCACTCTGAAATGCTGTATCAAATACAATTGATTTCTGCAATGTGAGGAATGATAAAAGGAAGTGTACATTAGGGAAAAAAAAAACTAGGTATTATTGAGCATTGGGGCAGACTATGTTGTTTTAGCATGAATTACAGACCATTTCATAGAATCATGGAATGGTTTGGGTTGGAAGGGACCTTAAAGATAATCCAATTCCAATCCCCCCTGCCATGGGCAGGGATACCTCCCACCAGACCAGGTTGCTCAAAGCCCCATCCAGCCTGGCCTTGAACACCTCCAGGGATGGGGCAGCCACAGCTTCTGTGGGCAACCTGTGCCAGTGTCTCACCACCCTCACAGGAAAAGTTTATTCCTAATATCTAATCTAAATCTCCCCTCTTCCAATTTAAAGCCGTTACCCCTTAAAAAAAATTTAAGACAAACCGTTGCCCCTTAAAAAATTTAAGACAAACCACCTCAGGACAACTGAAAGATAATGCTTTTCTCAATGGTATAACCTAAAGCAGAACCAACTCGTTAGGCTTTTTCCAGCTTTTTTTAAATCATCGGCCAACCCCCTTTGTGGGCATTTGATGACGTTACGTCCTGGCTGGCGCAGTGTTTGTTTTTTAGATAGACAGTCGTGCACGCTACAATATGCAGCTACACTGCTGCATTTAAGAGGTCATTGGTTTAGCATCAAAAAGGTCACAAAAAGCAACCACGTTGACTCTGATCCTCCCCTGAATCCCCAAGCACTCCACTGGTGTGACTTGGGAGGTAAAGCAAAAATGAGTGGAAGGTTTAACTCGGTAGAGGGTTTCCAAGCAACCTTGCACAGTTGAGCAGCCTCAAGCAACAGGAACAATGGCTATCTTTGGCAAGGATCCATTAAAGGGAAGCCTGCAGCAACACCATTGTGTTCCCACCTCCAGCGGCTATAAATACGGGCTACGTTAAACAGGATAAGGAATAAAAGAAAAACAAACCTAGAAATGGGGTGAGCTGTGCAGACTGAGCAATTTTTGGCCTTAACTCCGGTTCTCGCAGAATAGAGTAAAAGGATTAAAACCCATTGCTTAAAACACAAAACTTTGAACTGTAGTATTTCTAAAACATTTGGAGCTTTGGTCTACGCACAGCAAAGATAACTAGGTGTTGCAAAATTGCCTGTCCATCTCACAACGCGTTACCAATCCAACCCCTTAAAGCTATAATTTAGATTCTTGCTGGGACATTTTGAGGCAGGTCAGGCTTGTCTTTTTCACATTCTTATCTCACGCTCACAGAGGTTTTCTCAAAATCTAAGAAACCCAGCCCGCACATCTGAGTGAACTGGTGGTGGTGGTTCTGAAGACGTGGAACTTGGATGCCAGACAGCTACTCAGCGGTTTTAGGCTGCAAATTGCAAGAAAGGCAGAAGAAAAAGAATATGGTGCAAGATGGGTTTTTTACTACAGCCATGTTTTTAATAAAACTGTTAAAAAGCATTTCCTTTTAAATGCTGCATTCAAATTATTTATGTTATGTGCGGCAACCTAACATGAAATCCTATAATTTTCTACCTTTAGCGTTTATAATCAATTTGCATAGGGCTTAAAGCTTGTCTCTTTCTTTTTAAAAAGAAGTCTGATGTTTTAATTGAAATGTTCATAAAAGAAATTGAGTACATTGAGCAATAATTTAGAAAATTTCATTGAATAACTTAATCCAACCCGACTTCCTTTGAACTCTCAACAGTTTCTATGCAACTGGTTTTCTTTTCAGCAAATACCCAACCATAATTAGGGAATTTTTGACCTTTTGGAAACATGGAATCTTGCAATACCAAACAAATATCTGAAATTTTGAAACATGTTTGGTACTATTGTTGGGTTTGCATTTGGCTCCAAACGGCATAGTTTATTTTCTACAATGTCAGTGGAATTACATTTGCAAGAATAAATCATGGAATGCATTTCCTGTTTTCAGCAAGTATATTTGTGGTACCCCTTACCAGGGTGCTAAACTACCTCATAAGAAAATAAGAGTTGAGAAAGGCAGAGGTTATAAAACTAAAAATATCACAGGTTCTCCTTTGAAAATAAAATACTGGACTATCTGTCATGCTCTGATAGACTTAAATAAAAAAAGAAAAAACCAACCCAAAACATTAAGGAAGGTATTATTCAGTTGCTGGGCAGTAAAAATAATCTATAGATAAGTGAGATCAATTTAGAAGCTGCAGTTGAAGCATTGTTCTAGTATCGTGAGAGATGTTGAGCAGTACAATTTAATGTTCATTCAGCCAAAAGATGTGTGTAATGCTGAATAATTACAACCTGTTGCTTGAAAGTTCAATATACTACTTTTACATTTCATGAGGGGGGATGGAAATCAGTTTAACCCCCATTCACTTATTTTAATAAAATAAAAAAAATAATTTATCAAATATTTGTCCTAAATCTTTAGAATCATATTGAGCAATAAAGACCACAATTTCTGATGCGTTTGCATTATGCAAACAAGTTCTTCTTGCATAACGAATGTAAACCAGTGATTTTTTTTTAATTATTATTCCAAATAAAGGTAAAATATATCCTTTTTTAACTTTCTCTTATCTTATTACAACAGATTTAAGAGTCTCATTCAGATCAATTTCTGTATTTTCTACCACCATTTAACCATTTAGATTGTTTGCAAACCGTCTTTAATATACAGAAAAGACATTTGCATCAAGCTGTGCTCATTCAGGCACACGCAGAAAAGCTTTACACAAACCGAAGTTATTATAAAGCGAGTTGTTAAATTACTATACTCAAGAACTTAACTAGAATAAGTTTATAAATACATTGAATCTTTAGTCTCAGCTTGGGACACGGGGCTTTTTTTAGCGTCTTTCATCAGTGTAAATAGTTAGTGCACAGTTGGATTTCCCCCCTCCCCTCCCTTTGAGCTCTTAGCCATCTAATCAGCCCAGAACCTAGATTAGGACTGTCATGTTGCGTCAGGAGTTTGCAGTGAGTGCTCACCAGAGTGCCTTTAATCCTCCAAGGTTTACTCAAATGTCACAGCCATCTGGAGGAAAAGGAGACTCCTTGCTGGGTTCCACTGACCACAAATTATTTGTAAGAAGGGGTGGAAAAAAAACAAAAGAAAAAAAAAAAAAAACAAAAAAGAAAGAGACAATAGAAAGCAAACCCAATTCTAAGTATTTCCCCCACCTTCCCTCTCAAACACAGCAAAACAGCCCCACAAAACCACTTCCGGTATCTTGGATAACTTCACAACTTCACTAGAACTACTAACATTTACTAGAAGGCCATGTGTAAGGTCATTTTTATTATCACAGGCTCATAAGAGAGGGTAAAGGTAATATGAGAACACATCAATGAAAACTCATTCTAAGTGTTTGTAATTATTTTTAGACTATATAAACATTGTTTGGACTAGAGAGCCATTATATATTTGTTCTTTGTCAAACACTCTAAAGATATATTCTGTGTTTAGACAAAATGATACATTCTTTATTCCAGACTTTTTATTCCTTCATAACTCAGAGATACTCATAAAATCCCCGTGACAAACTTAAAATGACACAAATTATATGTTAAGTATCAGAGAACCCATATTGTCTTAATCAAATTACAATAATATAACGGCAGCTTTACCACAGTTTTTATTAGAAAGTGGAAATCTGGCAAAGAATTAAAATATATGGCATTATAGCTTTGCTCATAGCTTTTACTTCAAAACAGGGGGTGGTGTGGGTGCTGGTGTTTATAGACCCAAAGCAAGCTCTTCCTGAAAGAAATCTGGTTCTAGTTTTCCTTTCTCTTTTAGGAGATACATTCCTAATCTTCTTCTCCAAGGAAAGCCACTTCCTTATCTGGCATGGACAAGCCAGGGAAGCCAGCTGCATCCCATTCTCGAAATAACTGCATCTGCAGCTGTACTCACTTTCTGTGCACCACTTAGAAGTGCTCACCTGTGATTAGTGTTAATCTTCCATTTGAAAATATTAAGCAAAAGAAAGAAAGAAATAGATATTTTAAGCACTTTCTCTCCAGTTTTGCTATGCTTGTCGAAATGTCTGGCATTGCTTCCTGCTTCTTCTCTGCACAGTATTTCACAGTTTAAAAGTTAAAGGAGGGTGAAAACACGTGAGAGAAGTAGCGAGCTTCCCGTGGCCATCCACAGAACTGGAAAAGCTTTTTTCCCAGTTAACAAGTTACTGTCACAATTTTGCCTTTCAGCCTAGCAAGATACTTAAAACTGATCAATACCAAACCAAACATATTCAGAAATAAATGGTTAATTGCTTACAAAATGTATGTCAACAGCAGCTTTGACCATTCATTTTCTGTAAATTCACTTTCATGATTGCTCATTTAGATTCCACATTAACGTTTCAGCTCCAGTGGGGACCCACTAAACATTTGGTTTGATTACTCAAGGTGTCACTGATTTACTTGTAATTGCAATGGAGTGCTCTTGTTTCCTATTAATCTATCTATTTAGAAAAAAATTAAGCCAAACTATATACATATTTGCAATATATTCATTTAGTCATCAAAGCTTTTATCCTCTTAAGTGGAATCCTTGATCTCCAGTATTTACAGTCATGAGCTTGTTAAGTACCACAGTGAAAGCTAGAAGAGAAGAAACTCTCATTTCAGAAATAATGTCAACACAGTCTTACCCGTTCTGTACCTGCTTTTGCTTCACAAGTCGTAGGCACTACTTGAAACCAATTTCTGATACTTCATGATGAACAGTACTGTGTAAGGCAGGACACACTATTTCTTTTCTCACAGATAAATGGCACGTTCAGTTTTCATTATAAAAGAATATGTGGCGTTTTCATTCTTGTCCATGCTATATTACTTTATTTGCTCATAAGGAAGTACCACCTTCAGAACTGAATTTGAATTAATCATTAAAGCCAAAAAATGTTTTGTTGTAAGGAATACAAAAATGTCAAGTGAATTCAAAACACAAGAAAAACCAGGCTAATTTTTTCAATGCTTTTCTTTGAAATGAAAATGGGAAGACAACAATTCTAACCTCAGATCCTTCAAAATAAATAGAAGAGAGGTTCACTTTGAGTTTTAAATCATATTTTGCAAAAGTCAGTTTTATTTATATTCTATATTCTTTCCCCACAAGCGAAATCTTCACCCCCTTGCCTTATATCCACCTACCAAACATTAGGCAGCTAACTCAACCTGATGATTAAGATTTGCATGCATAAGGTCATCAAAATAATTCCAAAATCTGAGGTTCTTCAAATGCACAAAATGTATTTTCTGCTAAATGTATAGAAAAGAAAAAAACAGGGTGTTGTGATGACTCTCATGCTACAGTGCTTCTTGCACCCACACGTGTCATGGGTTGGCAGAGGGTATGTGAGCCCAGTGAGGAGCCAAAGTCAACTAAAGAGAAGGGATCAATACCTACTCATCTCATCTCTTTTCTCAAACAAATTTACTTTTAAAAACTGAATAAGTACTGTGACAAGATACCATAGTGCTCAGAATTCAATAAAAATATTAGATGTTATTGGCAAGCTTTTAAACAGCATTAAACGACAAAAATGGTCTAACAATCTAATTCATGGGAATAATTTATTTTAAGAATAATACATTTTCTTTTTCCAATTTGGGACATTTATGTAGCCATAGTCTTTAGACACAACAGCTACAACTCATTCTATGTACTAACAAAATCACACAACCTCTTTAAACTTTTACCTTGCCGAACTGTGACTATCTAAAGAAAAAGGATAAAATGTCATCAGAGAAGAAATATATATAAAACATACTTCAATTGATGAAAAATTAAGAGGAAGATGAAAGAAAAAATCCTCTCCACTACAATCTGAGTAGGAACTGGACATGTTCAGGAGATAAAAAGCAAAATGAGGTACAGCAATGTATTTTTCTGATCTGTGAACTGACACTAAGTACCAATCAGCTGTGACACCCTGGTTCAATCAAGCACCAAAAGCTGGAAGGAGATTGATAGAGACCAAACAAACAAAAACCTCACACAGACATCATTCCTACATCCCTGTGTTGTGCCAGCAGCAAATGGGAAACCATTCCACATATAAGAGCAGACGTTATGGCCTTTTGATTTTGTACAAAAATTAAAAGATACAAGCAATACAAAAGCCATAGCCCAACCTAATGACATATTTCTGACACATTCTCAAAGAGGAAGCAATGACAAAGTTTCAGAAACTTCTCCAGTGGATATATCAATGTACAAAGTTCATCATCTTTTATCCAAAACCCATTGACAGCAATATCACAAACAAGTAATTAGGAAACAAAGATCACATCTTACGCCACATCCAAGCACTGATGCTCCAATATCAATTTAGATGCTTGGCACAAGGGTCACATTCAAGGATAAGGTTGTGTTTACACTCACTAAAAAGCAAACTACAAGCAACAAATATAACCATATAACCAGAGCAGGCTGGATGGGACTTTGAGCAACCTGGTCTAGTTGGGAGATGTCCCTGCCCATCTCAGGGGGTTTGGAACTCAGTGACCTTTAAGGTCCCTTCCTGCCCAAACCATTCTATGATTCTGTGATAATAGTTACTTTTCACAGGACAGATGCCATCATGTTCTGCCTTAAAGTAAATTTAAAAGTTCAAGACAGAGAGATGCGATAGATGAAACACAAATTGACCTTGTCTGTCGAAGTCAGAAAGCAGCACTGCCAGGGAGCTACAGTCAGAAAGACTGAAAGAGTATGCTTTTCAACAGTCTCCATATGAAAATAACCAGTGATAATTAATGAAATGATAGGACACTTTAGAGGATGGAGAATCATATTTCATGTTTGGAGCCTACACTAATGAAGGTTCTTTATGAATGTAATATATAGAAAAAATGTGCATTTCCTGAACATGTACCAACAGCAGTAGAGAGGATCACTGCTCACAAGCTCCATGACCTGCATAAAGACAGACAAAGCAGTGAAGAAATTTAGAGAAAAAGATATGTACTGGAACCTCAAGAAATACTTGCTGGGTACAGGTAAGAGGGGACTCAATTTGAATTACTATATATAATTTAGGAAGCTTTATTACATTTCCTTGAACAGCAGACTGGCAGGCATGAACTGTTCCTACAGTACTTTATGCTAATATAATTTGACATTTGAAATCTATTGCAGGCTCTGCCTTTACCTGCATATCCTGGGAAAACCAACATGTTTCTGCTGTAAAATTCTTGAATTTCTCAACATCAACGGTTGCTTTTGAATGACATACTTGCTTAATTTCTCAAGAATAAATTGTAAGTATGATAGGATTAAGTTATTACTGCTTCATACATGGAAAGTAGGTGAGAAAAGGACAAAACAGTGCACACACATCTTACTATTTAAGATAATTAATGCATAATATCAAAATATATTTTAAAAAATACTTAGTGTCAGAAATGTTCAAAGATTTTACTAACACACCCTGTTGGCTTTGTAAAAGAAGTAATCCCAGATGTTTATCTTTTGATAACGCACATCTGATATAAATGAAGATGAGTCTTAAATGTGATATTTTTCATATGAATGGCATTAAATTTTTTTATAAAAGGCGCAGATAAATAATCAGGTTCATGTCATCAATCAGGTTCAGATCATTACAGCATGAATATTCTTAAGTCTATTCATCATGCAAACTATGTGCTTCTTTGGGTGTAGAATAAAACACTCAATCTTGTTAGCCCCAGTAATATGCAGGGCTCCTTTCCAGCTTTATATAAATAGAAGACATTTAAATACCGCCCTCTCCCCCAAAAAAAAATATGACTGTGAAAGTATTTCTACACATGTCTATTAGAAGACAGCAAAAAAGTAAAAAATTAAACAATTAAGGCAAATAAGGATAAGCCTACCTATGACCTATATGAATGCAGAAATAACCCAAATATAATGGGCAAATATGCAAGTACTAGGTACCATAACCAACTCCTCAAAGATAACAAATGAGGATTTAGTGGTTAGACATTGGAATATGCTGCCCAGGGAGGTGGTCGAGTCCCCATTCCTGAATGTGTTTAAGAGCCTTTTAGATGTGGTGGTGGGAGATGTGGTGGGAGATATGGTGTAGGGGAGGACTTTGTAGAGTAGGGCTGATGGTTGGACTCAATGATCCCAAGAGTCTTTTCCAACCTGAATGATTCCATGATTCTATTCTGCTCTACTATGAAAAAAAAAAAGTTGCCATCAGACTTGCTGTTTCTCTGATACAATGAAAAGATATTGAAAGTCCTCTCACAATATGTTCTGTAAGTATTTCCTATTTCCATCTCCTTTACACGCATAATAAATATGTAGAATATGTAAAACCTATACAAGGATTTTTTAAAAGCAGTATTAAAACACTTACAAAAGAGGTTGATTTACCTAAAAGACATTAGGCAAGAACACTAAGCAAAGAGATTCAAAGCTCCTTGACTCAGCCACAGCCACTGGAGAGATGTCACTTGGGGGCACTATGGAGAAAAAACCACATTCTTTCCAGAGCTTCTCCCAGAAAGTGTCTTCTGTGCCCCACTAACTGCTAGCCTGCATTGTCAGACAGCTCTACCTATTTAAACTAAATGACAGAAGAGCAAAGGAAGTGCTTATATAAATTTTCTTCATTTACACAACTTTTTAGCATATTGTAATTCACATTACTTATATATACTTTCTTCATTTCTCAAAGCTTTCAATGCGGGGAAGGAAAACCTTACAGTCTAGGAAAGGCAGGCAAAATTGCCACACAACAGAAAACTCCAGATGATGTTTATCCATCACTCTTTAGCCAGACCATCAGTGATTCCTTCTGACACACAATGGCACTCAAACACAAGAAGGGGTGCTTTGGCTCCTGATTTTTGAGCCTGTGATAAGTTTGTGAATTAAGGAATATATATATATATATATGTAAAGCTCTTTTCTTCTAAATGCAATTTGACTCACTGAATTCACATCTCAGTGTGAAAAAACTTTTGTAATCTAGAGTGCATTCCATCTTTGTATAAATTTCTTCTATTTTCTAGTAAAATAGTTGGAACTTTCACAGAACAGAAAAACACCCTTCAATGAAAATATCCATCCTCATAGACTACAATAAGAAAAATATAAAAACGTACAGAGAAAATGGTTTTAACTTCATGAGAAGAAAGAAGCTTTTTTTACTTTAGGTATGTTGAACAAGAAGTAAATCCTGATCATTTTGAATTAATCCCACTGACTGTTAAATCGCTGGGTTTGTGCTTTTTCTTGATCTTAAGCATTACTTTATTGCAACAACAACAGGAGTAAGTAATGGATTCACTGATGTTACCTCCTTCTGGAATCACTTCACAGGTGCTAAATTCCTTGTGCATTTTGCTTTCAGGAAACAGAGACCGACAGCACAGAGCAAACTGGCCAAAAGACACATTATTCTGGGCTAAAATTAAGACAGCCCAGATGGGTAAACACTATCAACACAAAAGACTACAACAGGTACTCATAAATCATGCAACAGAAACCAAATATTGGTTGGAAAAGGGAGAGGGAGCAGAATAATGACACAGTTGGTTTTGATTAAAATGGAAAAAAGCCTGAAAATTCCGGGTGTTCTGACACACGGGCATAATTTCAGAAATCTATGTGACACCAGTTGCTATAAACCATAATGGTTGCCCAGAGAGTATCAGCTTCCACTAGGAACTTCAGTTTTATTTTTAGAATATTACAAAACAAAGAGGGCCCAATTTTATTTTTTTTTTGCAACAACAATCAACAAACCTTTATTTAATGGCAGCATGACTGAAAGAAACAATGTGCCTTCCCTAAATATAATTACTAACCCTGTCAAGTGAATACAATCAGTAGTGTTCCGCTAGATTAAGCGTTCAGCTGGATGAAAATAGCTCATTTCATCCATTCGCTATTCTACGGAAGTTAATTCCTGTCCAAATAAAGAATGACAAATACTGAGACCAATTCTTATTTTCCAAACTCATGCAAAAAAGTGTATTGAAATACAAAGAAATCCAAACACGGGAAGGTAATACTCAGACAAAAGTTCAGAATGTTAAATCTGAAGATGAATAATGAACTTTAACTGGTAGTACATTGAGGAGCAGGGGTAGGTTAAAAACTTGGAAGTAGGAAAAAGATGCCAAATCATGAACCATAAAGAGACATTTATTAGCCCAATTTGGAATGTCTTGCTTTATGAGCATAAACTATAAATATGGTATTAAATTAATTTAAATATATTATTCATAGGTAGATGGTAAAAAGGGGTGAGATGGTTGTGTCCTTATCCATTATTTTTATCTATATAAATATGTATCTGTATGAATTTATATTCTTTATACCTGGCAAATTAGACTGATAGTATGTACCTAACTTCATGTCTTGCTTCTCTACAGGAGTCAGTGTCAAAGTACAATGGTTCTGAGACCAGTCATGCTAAAACCTATTATGTGAGTACAAATTACCAAGAGAAAACCTTCACTGAATGCATTTTTATAAATGTTCTATGGAATACAGCATTGAAGTCCCTCTGCATAACAAGTCAAACCAGAGCAGTATTAAGTTATAAAAGTCAACAATTTCCATGGGAAGCAGAGAGAATAAGATGGATGGTTGCCTTTTGGAAGGTATCCATAAGATGTTTAAATTAACTTCTGGAAAATTAAAAACTTTGAAACCATTCAATTAAGAACATTCAGAATGAGCAGGGAAAGTGTAGATGCTAAAATCAGATGCTATTCTCATCCCAGGTACACAGTAAAATCACTAGACGCAGTTGTTTACGTTTTATTTATATTGTTTACTTATTACAGTATTATACCTTTATGATTTAATTGTATTTTAAAGACAAAGATCTGCTTTATAAAGGTGAAAATGTGTTGGAACCAAGAACCCCAAAGGAATTACCCCATGCAATGCCCTAAGAGCTCGTCTTATAAAAGTAGCTCTAAATGGGACTAATCGGCATTCAATCCAGAAGCTGATGACTATTTGAAAGCATGAACGTCTTATCAACACAAGAAAACAGACTGTTGGCTCAGCCAAATGAGCTAATAACTTTGCCTGTTTTCCATGCTGTCTTTTCCAAGCAACAGGCTATGATGATGGGGAAGGTCAGAGTAGCCACCAGTATTGAGACAGACCAAAAGCCCCATTTAATTCCTTGCCCCACGGCCAGCACCAAGGATACTTGTGCACCACCTCTGTGATCTGTCACACGAAGGCTTTAAGCCAATCTACCAGAAGACACTTACTTTGCTAAAAAAAAAAAAAAAAAAAAAAAANGAGTCCAACCATATTAAAAAAAAAAAAACCAAACAAACAAAAAAAACAACAACAAAAAACCAAAAAACATTGATTCATTGGTAAAAGGCTATGCTTGAATGTTTATGTTTGTTGCAGAAGTTGTTCTACTCCATGAAGCAATAAAGAACATTTGATCAAAGAGAAAAAAGCCAATGTAGTTCAGAGTGAATCAAGAAGAATATTAACCTCACCAGGAGAACCTCACCTTTCTTTCAAGTTAGGTGATTCTATAAAGTAACAGTGCACTTGAAGGTTGTTAAAAGAAAACAAGTAAAAACAGCTGGGTACAGAATTGACACAATTTGGCTAAGACTAAGAAGGCCATAGGGAAAGTTATAAACTTAACACCTGCTACTGGTGGTCTCCAAATCCCCTAAGTTCTGCAGGAAGACAGCATTGGCGGGGCCTTTCCAACCAATTACTGTCAATTGTCAAGACAAAATATGTTGCTCCCTAAATACAAGCAATCAGAAAGCAGTAATGCCACTATTAGCACTTATTTAAACAGCAGTGTATTTTGTCTGTCTCCGATTTTCAAGAGGGTCCCTTAAAAAATGTAGATCCTGAGATGTACTCACCAACTTTCACCTCCTAACTATTTTTCATCCTTCAAAAAAACGCAAAAGTTTAGATCCATTAAGAACGGTAAACCTATCTGTTAAGCACAGCACTGCTAATTGCAGAGATGAATACAAAACCACTCAAATGGCAATTATAAATTTTCCTTAAACTGATTCATTTAAATGGGGGTAAGCTTTGCAACATAATGCCTTTCAATAGAAACCTGATAATTTAGCAATCCTTTACTGGAAAAAAAGAAAAAAGATTACTTTTTCCAGCATTTATTTTTGTCTTCTTGTAATAAAGACTGATTATAACCATTTTTCCTTGAAACTTCACATAAAGCGTATCAAATATAAAAGCCTTGTCAAAGAGGTACACACCTCAAGTATGTTTTCTGAAGAAAAAGAAGGATATGCTTTGGAAAAAATGTATCTAAATACACAAACACTTTAGTCAAAATTCCAAAATTAGATAGCAAACTTCCTTTGAAGCCATCCAACTTCATCTGAGTAATACATGAAAATTTTATAAATGATCCTTCAAAAAGAAAAAATAGTCACTGTCATAATAAGTGAATTAACAAATTTTTGTTCGAAGCAATTCTCATTTGTACCATATTAAATGCTTACTGCTCCAAAAGCCAAAGCCTAATTTTACATAGACAAGCTTTTCCCATAACCTGTCTGCTTCACTAATTTTAAATTGAGGAAATTTTGACATACCTGTCACAACCAAGACCTGTGAAAACGCATCTAAGGCAATCATAAAGGCCACTCGTGGAACTGAAAACGTATTTCACCTAAGCAAATGGAAAGTTCCTTGGATTGTTGTAATAGCCAATGTGAACATTAGCCTTAATTAGTTATTAAAGGCTAACATGCTTTAACTGACAGAAAAATATGGCTGCTTCAGCAACACATTAAATTATAGTAATTCTAATAATAAGTAATATTTTATATTAACTTTTTCCATCTTGCGCTGATGAGACGACTGGTATAACCAGGTCTGTTCCTGAGTTCCTCAGAAGATCCTGCGAATTTTTTTGTCTTGAACATAAGCACAGTCGGAAATTAGGTTAAATTATTTCCTGAATAAATTTGCTAGAAACTCAAGACAAGCAGATAAGCAGGAAGAAGGCAGAAAATTGGAGTTTCCTTCTGCCATACAAGAAAAGAAGCACCAAGACAGAGAGAGAAGAAAGAGTAGATGACCAATATGTGCCGTAAAAGGTGATGAAAGAAAGAGATCAATGAATCAGAGTAAAAACAATAATGTTGTTGAGGATTTAAAGCCATGTCCCTAACCTGTACAGCTGGGATCAAAAAAAATGCTGTGATCATAAAGAAAGGTTAAGGAAAGGAAAGAGGAGTAAATTCATTAAGGGTACTTAGTGCTAACAATATCCGCATTCCACAAACTCAGTCATTAAGATTTTATCAGTTTTGGAAGCCTAAAATCAGGCTCTGTAAAATTATGAGATTAGAATGCAATGAACACGCCAAACATCTAGAAAATCCCACTGAGCTGGGTTGGTTTGCTTGGCTCCTTTTACTTGTTTTTCCTTAACATACATACTTGCTTCACCCAAATTTTTATTACTGTTAGTTCAAGACATGGTCCTAACCAAATTTCTGACAAACATCAGGCCAACTTGACTAATCTGCTACAAGTCAATAGCTTTTCTTCAAGGTGCAATAAATGAAAAAAAAAAACAAAAACAAAAACAAAAAAACCTCTCCAACAGATGCTACTGTCCCCACTGATTCAAAACATTGTCAAAACACAAAGTATGCAGAAGGATAGAGACTAAAATCTCAGAACACAGCCACACTGCAAGCTGCATTTCCAAAGATTAACATGATAACAAGACCCAAACAAACAAATAAAATCTTTGAAAGAATCTTATTCTCTACGGAGAGTAAGATACAAGAACTGGGAAGAAACACCTTTCCCACTAGTGGATGAAGAGCATTCAAAGTGTCTTGAGAACTGACAAATTCCCTCCTCCAAAGTACCTATCCCTTGAAGAGAGTATAGTCCTTCAACTTTCCAAAATGCACATAAATAAACTATATAGCTTTACTGTTTCCATTTGCCTACCTTTTTTTCTTTTGTGCGTGTGTGTTATACCCTTAAGTTTCATCGTGTCAGCAGAGCTGCTGTTAGTTAAATTCGAATAAATTGGTTTTAGCCTGAAAATCTGACAACACAGTGGACTGTCAGGGCAGTAAGCTGTGAAGAACATAAGTACTTCTGACCAGCATGAACGAGCAGCATGACACCGAACAAATCAAAATACCTCCCTGGGCTCGCTCTTCCCATATTATCTATGCACGCCCTTGAGACTCTGGACTGATCGCTGTACGGTTGCCAAGTGCTCAGAAAAGTGGATTTCCCTGAAAACCCACTGGCGTCTCTCGCATAATACAAATAATATAGTAATGATTTGGGCTTAAAAGAGGGGTGGGGGGAACTGGGTTGCATTCTTGCAATGCAAGGGAAAGTTATTCCCAGTATCTCCAGATAAATTACATCTGACAAAGCGGTACTCATACAAATACAAGTCACCGACACATAGTCTCTTCTGGTATGCCACTAAGACAGAAACATTTTTGAGTGGTGTCCAAATCATCCAGCTATTACAGTTACGGTGGTGTGACAGTTGAATGTCTGTCTTCGGAAAGGCTGCTGGCTAGCACAGAAAGTCACCAGCGTTACGGTTTTACTCCTACATTTTGAGTATGGAGTCTAAAAGCGGAGATTATACACACTGCCTAGCAATTCATAGCTGAAATTCTTCTGCATGTCATGTAAATATGCAATAACTTCTTAGCAAACTGACCTATATTATCAAAATAACATCCCAACATCGTTCAGAAAAAGTATTATGAAAATTTTGTATTTAGCACTTCCTGCCCTTGAACTGAATCAGAGGAATAAAGCATACTAAATAGGTTACTGTCTTACTGATCTACATTTTCTAATACATAGTCACAACATAGCTCTAGCAGTTTTTAAGATTTATAACTGAGCAAAACATCCTAGATAAATAATGGTTCTTTTTCAGACCCACATATGCAATTACCCCTGTAAATGAACCCTCATGCTTGGCAGATAAAAGATCTCATGCACATTTAAGAGATTTAAGAGATTCATTCTGTTTTCTTTTTTTTTTTTTTCTTTTTTTTTTTTTTCTGAGACATCTCTCGTAGAGAGAGTTAAATTTCTGTTTCAAAACATTAACATGGAAGTCAGCTTTGGCAAGCCTTTGATGCTTATGCCTGTGTCTTCACTGTGTATCAGGTACATATGCCACCCATCTGATAAGGCTTCTCCTCATTTGTAGCCCAGAGAATCTGCTTGACACCACTGACATGAAAATGATTAATTAAAAGGGAACGCTGGGAGAAACTGTAGTAACATGTTGCTATTTTGTACTTCACTAGCATGTATTTCTGCTTTAAGAAAAACCATAATGTACATCGTCTGACACTGAATTTATCATAGTATTGTATTTCTTAGTGACAGCTTAACTCTTTTATGTTTTCACCCTCTGAATAACAAGTGCTGATACGGTCATTCATTGTGTTATATGTTTCTGCTGTATTACATCACTGCTTCATCACTTGCACTGATTCTTTGTGTAAAATTAGCTGTTTTGCTATGGACAGAGATTAGAGAATCGATGAAAAAAAAAAAAAAAAAGGTCCTGTTGGATGAAAAAATAAACACCAAGCAATCTGGGACTCGTCCAAAATTGTTTGATTTCCAGTAAACAAGAAGTGTTGAGTAGGCATCTGACATTACTGGAAACAATCATACTGATCCAGAAGAAAGGGTAGTAATTAATTTAATGTTTTATAGTATAAATCAGTGAGATGTCATATTCCCCTGCTGCATTTATGCCACTTGAAGGAACTACTCTATCATACCATCATAAAAAATACTTTTTAAAAGTTACTAGAGTTTAAAAGATTTAACTTCACTGAGAACTATTACTAGCTTGCTGGTATATATTTTGTTCAGAAAATATCCTTCCTAACGGGTTTCTGGTTTACAGGTAGGGGAAGTCCATTTTATCAATTTAATCACATTTATCATATTTCAATGTATTAATATGACTAACACACAATACGTAAGCACAGGAAATGCATACAAAAGTATGGGGTTTTTTTTAGTTTTGACAATCTGTACTGTGCATAAAAACCCCAAGTGCACAAAAAAAAAAAGACTTTTCAATGTATTGACACTTTCTCCAGCCTAAGCTAAGGATGACCATACACTCTGATGCCTTACCAAACATCATCAGCCTCTTCCATGTCCATTGCATGCCACTCATACCTACCCCAAGATAAAGAATGGCAAGTGAAACAAAACAACAACTTGCCTGATTTTGACACAGAGCATACAGCACTGAGCAAGCTATGCAGGTTATTTATATATATGATTTTAGGGGTTTTTTAGCTGATGTAACCTTACCTGGTCCATTTGTCATTTAATTTTTTTAAGAAGATGGTAAATACACCATGCAATATCAGTGGCAAATCAATATTTCCAACCAAGTTAAATTCCTATCAATGGTGTACCCTGATGGGCACCTATTTTGAACTGTTACAGTTCTCTATCCTTTCTCCTGGAATATTGATCTCTACAGCACATGAAAAAAAAAAATCTATACTTAGTTAATGAACAGAATAGCACCACAGATTAGACAGGGTTCAACTACATTTACAGCATCAGTACTTCGAATTAAAACTTGAAAAGAGGCAGAGTGACAGCAGATAGGATCTCAATGCAGCCAAACAGACTGAAGCAACAACAGGAAGAGGAGAAAGATTAAGAAAAGTGAAGAGAGCAAAGGAAGTTTGGGACAAAAATGAATGACAAAGCTCTAAAATCTAAGACCA
The DNA here is from genome assembly GCA_013400055.1 of Nycticryphes semicollaris. Taxonomy (NCBI): domain Eukaryota; kingdom Metazoa; phylum Chordata; class Aves; order Charadriiformes; family Rostratulidae; genus Nycticryphes; species Nycticryphes semicollaris. The sequence goes on from VXBJ01005968.1 coordinate 196,407, forward strand.
AAACATCCAGCCCATTACTTGTCTGATGATTCCTATTCCCCCAAATAGATGCAACATCATCATACAGGATTACAATCTTTTAAACTCTATCTAATTCTTCAAAGGGAAAGTGTTCCTCTGCTTCTTGTTCCTAGTGCTTTGTTCAGCAAAAACCAGAAGGGCACTGCAGATCGGCAGTAACTTCCAACCAGTCTGTGGACCTCTGGATCATGCAGGTAAGAATAATTCACAGTAAGCGTGACAAAAAGTCCCAGATGGACAAACACTAGGCAGGTTGAATCTGTATGTTCTTAGCAGAGAGCTTTGCAAATGATTCTAATACCATAATTCTTCAGTGATAGCTCAGAGTTCCAATTTTCTCTAAAAACTTTCATGTTCTTACTGTATAATATCTTTAAAATTCATGCTTTCCTACATAATATATATTCATACAATTAGAATTCGTAATGTGCAATCATTACTGTAACAGCATTCTGCTGTATGACTCAAATTATAATATGAAAAATTATGCAAATAAAGGATTTGGAAGGAACTCAAGAGCATGTCAGTATATCTTACTCATTCTAGAGAATTCCTGTTTTTCTAATTTCTATGTTCAGGTCTACTGAGAAAGGTCCACCTTCAGTAGTTTGAGTAGGCACTCCTCACAAAAAGCTTATCTCAGCAATCAACTCTGAACAATTTGCTCTTATATTTAACTCAAATATCCCTCCTACTTCCTTTCCTGATCAAAGTACCAGCCTTCCCTCAAGATTTCACGTCTGAAAGCTGCTATATTACCACTGAATCTTCTCTTTTCTAAAGTAAACAAAACTAATTCTTTCAAATGTATCTCATTCACTACTTTTACTAAACCTCCAACTTACTCAGAATACAGAAAGGGAGGCTGAGGGGAGACCTTATTACTCTCTACAACTATCTGAAAGGACACTATGGAGAGGCGGGGGTGAGTCCCTTCTCCCAAGTCACAGGTGATAGGACAAGAGAAAATGGCCTCAGGTTGCACTAGAGGAGGGGGAGTTTCAGATTGGATATCAGGAATATTGTTTACACTGAAAGGGTTATTAAGCATTTGAATAGGCTGCCCAGGGGAGTGGTTGAGGCACCATCCCTGGAGGTATTTAAAAGACATAGGTTGACATAGTTCTCAGTGACATGTTTTAGTGATGAGGTTTTTTTTATCAGAATTAGGCTGATGGTTGGACTAGGTGATCTTAAAGGTCCCTTCTAACCTAGACAGGGTTATGTGTCTATGATTTTGTTCTCATTGGACCCTCTCTTTTAATTTGTCCACATTTTTCTGCAAGAATGGTTCAGTGGAAGTGGCTTCAGCAACCTGACTGACTATGGTGATGCAGCTTCCCCCAGGCCACACTGCAATGTCAGGGCAAACCAACATTGTGTTCGTAAAAAAATAGTTTGGGTTGGAAGGGACCTTAAAAGATCATGTAGTCCAAACCCCTGCATTGAGCAGGGACATCTTCAGCTAGTTCAGGCTGCTCAGAGCCCCATCCAACTTGACCTTGAATGTTTCCAGGAGGTTTCACACCTCTCTGGGTGACTTGTTCCAGTGTTTCACTGGTTTGTCCCCATCTTTCTTACAAGCCCCTTGTAAGTAGTGAAAGGCCACAAAAGGGTCTCTCTCGAGCCTTCTCTTCTCCAGGCTGAACAAGCCTAACTCTCTCAGCATGTCCTCACAGGAGAGGTGCTCCAGCCCTCTGATAATTTTTTTGGCCTCCTCTGGACTCACTCCAAAGGTTCCATGTCCTTCTTATGCTGGGGGATCCAGACCACCCCATTTTCAAGTCTTTAAGTCACTGTATTGCAAATTTTGTTAAATCGCTCTCTTGATTGGCTAATGATTAAATTTGTTAAGTACCATACAACATACTCCTGTGATTTATCATAACAATGTTAATCAATCTTAAATTGCTGATAACTCAAAGTTGTATAAAATCAAGATTTGCAACAAACTGGCATAGTCAGCGAAATCCTTAATCTAAATTCACAACACTGACATCCACCCCAATATCAACTTGACCAGAATAAATAGACTACTGTGTCTACTGTACTTATGAAATACACACACTGTACACTGTAGTCTTAAAATACAACTTATAGAAAAAACATTGCATTTCTGAATAACAACCTGGCTGAATACTGAGCAAATATCTGGCAATATGCTAATATCCTAGATACTTTAAAAAGCATTTTCTAGATTTCTATGATTAGTTCTGGATAAGAGCTTTTAGGAATTACAATATGGAATGGACATTAAAACAATTATACAGAATTAGATACAAAATAAGAAACGATTCACAACTCATCACTCTTTGGCTATAATTTTCAGACCCCTCCCTATCATCTCCATTCTTCACCAAAGGTAGTAATGGCTTATGAGGCTTTACAGGACTAAAATCCATTTGGAGAGACATTCTTTTTCCAGAACTCATACATACTTCAGACACAGAACGGAGCATCAAGAGACAAAACATGCACAATACCCACATTTAGAGGGGCAGTAAAATAAGAAATACTACCATATGTGTTTTCACAGATCCACAAATTCCAAATTTCAATCTTTCTCATATTGAAGCTCTTCTGGACCAGTGCCACCCAGATCTGAAGTTCTTCAATACTTCCAACTACTGACAAGGTTTCCATAACCTATGTCCTTCCAGGTTGCACTATAAAACAAGCTTGGCACCTTTATCTTAACTGTCCTTCAAATTATACCTTCTTTCAGAAATAAGCCTTTATGAAAAAGCATCAAAAATGAACACTAGAAAAGCACTTAAAACATTCTCTTGTTTTCTGAAGTTAAATCACGAGATTCAAACAACTCAGAGCTGCTGGTCAGCGTTAATTACAGCATATGACTAGCAGCATAAAATTCATACAATTAGACCACTGATGCTTACTTTGAATATTTTATTTTTCTTCTTAGAACTAACAACTTTTAAAGAATAGAAACAAAATTATTTATTGATACTTACACTGTAAGGATTTTTCCTTTTCCATAGTCATCAGAATGCTTAAGTTTCACCTAAGCGTGAAAGTATATATGGTCCTAAACACAGAACTGATTTTGGTGGGTGGAATCCTTCATTAAATCCCAATTGGTTTCCATTAAGCTTAATTCTTTTTAATTCACTTGCCATGGGCATAACCACCACTCAGAACCACCTAACGCAGCCAAACTTTGTTAAACACACACAGAAGCACTTCCTATACCTTTTCAGCTTCTACAACACAAGACAGTAGCTGTAAAATTATCCTATGCAGGTATCTGAGAAATTAATTTTTATCTTGACATGTTTTAAGCTTTAGTATGTCGTTGAACTAGTTTTAAAAGCTGTTTAAGTGTAACGCAGAGATTTATCAGACAGATTTTGGCATTCCAAGCTGGATGCTGAGGTTGCTGCTCCAAAGCAATGAGTCACTGTTGTACGTTTTTGCAAAACAATTCTCTATTCTCCCAATACTTTCCAAAACCTACTCCCTGAAGTCAGAGGCCAATATCCAATGTGTTAGCATACAGTAATTTGGTGCTTGGTTGATTATTGCACATTTTGTCTAGGATCCCTCAGCTGTATTAAATCTATACAGCCTACCTTAGTAAATTCAAATCTTTAGTACTTTAATCTGTTTGCTGTTTTCCTCCAGAATTCTTATTTTGATTATATTAATAAAAATCTAAGTGCTTGCTACTATAAAAGAAAAAATGAACACATTTCGGCAAAAGAAAGCAAAGGACGGCTACTGTAATAATGTTTATTCCACAGCTCTCTGATTGCCTCAGACCAATCCACACAAAAAAGCCTGCAATCGGCACATGAAATTTTGACTTATCTGAAGAGCTGAACTAGAACCCTCCTTGCTTTTCTTAATTACAAAGTTAAATAGCTTTGCTTATGGTCACAGTATTGAGGTTGAAGTCAGAAGGGACCTCTGGAGATCATCTAGTCAACTCGCCTCTATTCATCTGCTACAGCAGGTTGCCTAGGACTGGGTCCTGTCAGGGCTTGAATATCCCCCAGGATCAAAACTCCAGTACTTCCTTGGGTAACCTGGTCCAGTGCTTATCACCCTTAAGGCAAAGTACTTTTTCATCTCTAAATAGAATTTCTCATATTTTGATTTGTACTTTTGCAAGTATTCATTGTTCTTCTTAAGTTTAGAAAAAAAATAGAGGTATTACTCATTATGCAATAATGGGAAAATAGGGAAGAACTTTTTAAAGTACCCTATGTTTTTGTACCTACGCTTAGTTTTATTTTTTGTTTTGAGAATTCCTCAGTTCACCCTCTCATTATTTCCCAAAATTGAGTGACAGAACTATAATAAATATTATATACAATATTTTCACAGGATCTGAGACCTAAACAGTGTGATATCTTGGAGTTTATAAGGCAAAATGCTTTTGCAATGTTTAATTTCTCACTAAAAAATAAACATTTCAAAACAGTCAAACAAGGCTCAAAAAACCCAACAACCATTCAATATACTTAGGTAGGAGATACTTCCTTTTCAAATGAACTGTTCCTTCAAACTCATCTGTAGATCAACTATCAAGACCAGAATTTATAACTGACTAATTCTCACCCAGCGTAGTCACCTTATATATTTTTTTTTTCCCCTTCTCCTTAACTAAAGGCTAAACTGTCAGGCAACTTAAGTTTTCCATAACTGAGAACAGTAAAAGAATCAATTCGCTTCATGAAGACACAGCTACTTCATGAAGGCATAGCTATGGGAGGATGAAAAAATTCTTGTCTCCCAGACAGTAATCTCTAACTGGTGAATCCTCCTGTATTATAAAGCACAATTTTACAGACCTCCCTCTTTCTGCCTTCAGCTGTTCCATTCACATAGGCTGTAAAATAAAGCCTATTGACTTTATTGCAGACTCCTTGATTGTTTGATTATCCCATGATGAATGCCCTTTTTTGTGCAGTCTGGAGAGGAAAAGATAACAAAAACTGTATCTTCTCATTTGTGTAGCTGTTTTCAGGGATTGGCGCTACTTGGGCTGGCAGTATCCTTGGTAAAGATCTATGCTAATTTCTAAAATCACCATGATAATGCGTTTTTTTTTTGAAGTTTTTGAAGGTGCATGTTGCTTTGAGTTCCTCTCTACACTGTGAAACCACAGTTAAAACCTATACTTCTCCAGTTCTTGTTTTTTGATTAATTAGTCTTCCCTCTTGCACTGGTCCTAAACTCTTGGTTCTTACCTTCCAAAACACAAAAAACATACTATTAACCGAGCAGTTCAACAAAGCCAGGTGGCTTTTTTTGATTGTGAGCTCACAAAACTGAGCTGGTAATTTTGCAGTGAGGATGTTAGCTAAATTACTGACACCGATAATAGTCCTTCAGTGGTTCCTCATAAAATCTGGGTCCCAGTAAACATGGAGTAGTTTTCCCACAGTGCACCAAGACAGAAGTCAGCTCTTCGTTTTACTGTATCGCAAAAGATGCCCAGTGGGACTATTGATACCCAGAGCAGTAATTCTGACTGCCAAGATACAAAATACAGTCATCCATGTTCATTTCAATAAATGTCATATGCAATGTAATCAAGTCAGTTTTTATTTGGCTTATCAGCTTTCTCAAACAAGAACTGAGGCAAGTAGGGAGAACAGTTAACAGGCAAGAATAAAAAAAATAGAGAGAAACGGCCTTAAAAAAAAATCACATTTTTATGTGAAAACTGTTTTGATCTGCTACTAAAATGTAACAGGACTAATTAAAAGGAAAAGGAATGCCTTAAGTATTTTTCCTCTTTTTATACAAAAGTAATTCTCAAATAGCCTTGCACATAAAAAAAAAAGATTGAATACCTTTTGCATATCCTTTTTCAGTAGGTACTTGTATTTAGTTTAAAGAAAAAACAAGTATTCTGAGAAAAGTACATTACTGACCTAGTTAAATACCGAAGAAAAGCAAGGGGCAGAAGACTCTTCAAGTAGCATTTAATTGCAAAGGACCTTTGAAGGAATTTTTCATATTTTCCCAAAGAAATCCCCTGCAAAGTCGTATTTCAGCATCGACTTCACAATCAACTATTTCATATTGAATACAGTACCAATCAAGTTCAACATCAGTTCTGCAATTCATTGAGACGAGACTCAGGAATGTAAATGCCGCTAAGTGTCCTTCAAGTCTTATGTTAAGCTTGAGCACCAAATTCCTTTGTAGTTCTTCTAGGGTATTACCATTAGTATAGAAGGGTTAATAGCAAAGGCTGATGATTGTTTAAAAATTCACATTACCAAAGTGGATTACATTGCATCTACTGAGGGGATCAACAATGTAAGCCTACACTAAGCCATTATTGCAGAAACAAAGCTCGCATTTTAAGCCTTTGGAAACAAGCATAAAATGGACAAAAGAAAAAATTCTTCTGATGTAAGAACAAGGCAAACACTACATGCTTTTCATACAGACTCACATTTTCAGAGCCATACAGAATACATGGAAATGGACAAACAGCCTCCCCAAAAAGCTCATCATGAACTCCTGACAAGATCAGCAAACTTGGGGAAAAGGACAAAACAGATAACTGTAAGTGATCAAATGGTATAAAGGAGGTCTTGTCTTCTCTTTTATTCTAGACAAAACCGATTTAATTATCTTGAATTGAGGAATGAAGACTGGAAGACTGGAGCATGCTTGTAAAAAGCTGTGGTTTTACATCCTCAGTTAATTGCCTGATGTTCAAAGGTGCTAAATGCTGCAAATGTCTATCAAAATCAGTGGAATCTGAGGTTTCTCAACACATATCCATTTATCTGGCCAGTTACAACTCAAAACTCATTAAATCAAGTTGGAAAATGTTATCAGAATCCTTTTGGATTGCTTCAACATTTCCTCTTATGCTCCTTGAATCCATCATTAAAATTTGTCTTGTACAAAAATCAAAAACCAACAAATGAAAAAAAATAAATTAACAAACCCCCAGATGAGCATTCTTTGTGATTAGCAATACTATCATAGACTACAACTTCTCAAACACTCTCCTATGGATGAAAATGCTTATTACTATCTCCAGTTGCAAAAGTAAGAGTTCAAAGTTCTCTGACAAAGTACTCGGGCACAGTGAAAAGCTCTGATGCTATGAAAGTAAACGAATATAACCGTATTCAGTGCAGTGCCAACTCATAAGTAAATCACTGCACATGCTAGTTCAACTACAGAAAACTTCCAAACCTTCTTCAGAATTCCTGTTCTTCAGTAGTGAAGATTATTTCACAGTATAACAGAAACCAGGTATTTTAAGGACCACGCTAAGCTTCTTCAAAGTGCAACTAGACAAGAAAGCAACATTCAATATTTCTATAGCTTCGGTTTCTAAATATAACTTGCTTTCATTTTAATTGTGTCTTGATGAACTGAAATTGGACCAGCTACTGAGAAGCTGTGTGAGTTTAAGAGTTAACATTAATCATAGCGGCAGTGGACTACTGCAGACAGGTTCTGTTTTTCTGAAATGGTTTTAAACTGCTAACAGGAACAGGCTTCAAGACATTTGTCTTCTGTGTTTATTCTAAAAAGAGTATCATTACTTAAATGATGCTTTTATGACTGCACCAGTAATGAAGTTCGCACATGGAACAGTAATTTTCCTAGCACAGGAGAAATGAATTCAGTGAATTTTGTTAGTTTATAAAGGTTAGTTTTGCAAGACTCAGACTGAGTGCTAAGAACTTGCAGGAGTTTTGCAAATTGGGCAATTAAGTTAAACAGGGGTAGAAGATCTTTACACCAATTTTGATTCCCAAGCTTTTAAAATTAGAACCTTCTTAGTATCTCCCATAACATTTTGCATCTCAGACTTTGGATCTTCTAAAGGATGGATAGAAGTTGTAACAGATTAACTCCTTCCACACTGTGCCCTCCTCGTATATTCAAGCAAATCAAATCAGATTCAAGTTTCTAAAGGTTTTTATTCCTCCCATCTCTGAAAAGGTGGCATGGCCTCATTTTCTCTCCCACTCAGTCCAAAAGCAACCTGGTCTAGTTGAGGGTGTCCCTGCTGACTGTGGGGAGGTGAGACTAGATGACCTTTGGAGGTCCCTTCCAGCCTGGACCATTCCATGATAATGCACTTACTGGTATTTCCAGACATATATAACAAGGTTTCTCCTCTTTCTGCCTGGGATTTTTTATTTTCTCAAGGGAGCGAAAGGGATACAATTGCATTTATTCCTCATTAAAAATGTTCCAGTATTTTCTTAATATGTTAGCTCTTCCTTAATTTTTAAAATGTATTTATCAAAAGAATCAAAACTAACTGTGCAGAAAGATCACATACAATTAAATTTCTTCAGAATTGCATCCATGTGTGACAAATAAATGATATGTTTGGCAACCCAATCACCTACCGATGAGATAACTATTGAATGAGAATAACCTTCTTAAGAAAATTGAAAAGTTTAGAGTATTTCCTCTTTAAGAGGAAAGAGTATTTCCTCTTTAATTTTGCTTTATTGCTGTGGCTTAAATTTCTAAACATAGTCTTTTTGCTAGTACTTCCTTCAAGTATAATTTAAGCATCATGAAAGACAAGTGAAAAGCATTTAAAAAAACGATAAAAAATTGCCATTTCTTAGAAGCAAAAGATGTTTTTGACAAACAATACGAAAAACTTCATCTACACTGAATTCCCTTTACTCTTGCTACATCTTCTAAAAAGCTCATCGGAACAGAGCAAACAGGTTGCAGTAGCCAAAAGCATTTTGTCTGACATGTAATCAGTTCTTTGCCCTGTGGACCACTTTGACATCTCGCAAGACACATAAATAGGACAAGACATGTCACTGGCACTGACCATTAGGTCAGTGCCTTCATTTTTCTGACTACAGACCCACACTCCGTTGTGGAGCTACACTGCAGTTTTTGCAGGCAAACACCTCAGAAGAGGAACAAGCAAACAAAAACATTAAGGTGTCTGCATTCCAGTAAGAGCTGAGAAGCAGAAATGGGATAATTGGTCTAAAAGAAGAATACCCAAACTTGGTTTTCGAGGACACTGAGATACAATTATGCATCACACATATGAGATAACACATTTATTTTGGTGTTTTTCAGCGTTAACATATTAAGAAAGAACTTAGAAACAAATAAGGTTACTTATGAGGTTTACGAGTTGACACCCAGGGATCTTCAGTTGTTCCTGGGCTTTTGCTGCAGTGTCCCCATGAAGAGAATGAGCTAGGACTGATAACAAGAGACAAGGAAACGCTCTGTAAAGAGGTACTGCCTGCCTCATTGATATTTCCCTTTACACCATCCCTCTTCAAAATGCCTAAGGAGTGTCATTCTTTTGTCTTTAAGCAATATGCAAAGCAAAGGGTTAAAATTCATGAACTGCTAAAAATCTTTCTAGGAAATTTCTGTAATTATCTTTAGATTTACTTACTCTTCACCTCATTGCCTTAGTTCTATCGTATTCACTAATCTTTTGGCTGATAACATGAAAAAAAATAATCAAGCTGTCTAAAAATAAAAAAGAATTAAAAAGGGAATTCTATACTAGAGTAGTTTTCATTCATCTGACTTTAAGCCACAATTATAGTAAGATGCATTTTTTCCTCCAAGTGTTCCTCTCCTCCTTTTAAATACCTTCTTCAATACTTGTGTGAATAAATGTACTTCTCTTTCCCACTGTCTTTCCATCAGAAATAAAACTGGGATGCAGCGGGCGTATGGACCCCTCTTTTGAACCTCAATAGAATCGTTAATTGCTTACAAGGACAAGAAGAAAGATCAAATTTAAATCAGTTTCAACAATAGCAAGAGGAAGCAAAATAGAACTGGCCAATTCATGTTGGCATTTAGGGAAGCACAACCTGTGTGTGCTGTTCTCTGAAGGAGGTGAGGGAGAGTACATCGAACTACATACTAGAAAGGGATATAGGACAAATGCTTCTGTTGAAAGACACACATAACTTATCTGCCTGTTATTTTGGCTATCGAACACCTGACATTAATTCTCGGAACTAAAGAAAGCTCTGTCCAGTGAACTGGCAGCAGTGAGAAAAGGAACCTACTTTGGTTAACAGTCAGCACAATAATTTATTCATGACAAGAGAAGAAAGAGCCACAAGCTCCTCCATACGCCTTGGCAGGGAGAAATAAAAAGCTTTACTTGAGAAAACTGTCTTTGAAATGAAAAACTGAACTGTGAAGAGAATAAACAGTACGGGCACAAATCAATCAAGACAAATCACTGGGCAGAAGAGCAAAAAATCCGTGTAGCACTAATATATCCCTTGGCACAAACCACCAAACCAGCTCAATAAAGATGCTCAACGGAAACAACGACTGCACAACTATTCTCAGTACCCACAGAGCAAAGTGACAACTTGGTAGGAGAAGAATGGGATGGAAATAACCAAAGCACCCTGAAGTATAAGGAGCAGACTTGTTGATGCCAACTGGCACCTGCCCATCAGCACAAGCTGGAACATGCACCAGCCTCTTGGATGAAGGGGAATCAGGAAGCCATCACGAAGTCACAGGATACTCATGTATCAAATTAATGATTGATGTGCACCGTACCAAATGAGGCAATAAATGCAACTGATAGCTAAGTAATGAAGAAAATAGAGGCAATGCTAGCACATTTAATCACTGATAAAAAACCCAGCCACATCTATAGTGAATTTAAATTATTTTATATCAATCTGCAATTGAAAGCAAAGAAAATCTGAAGGTAAAGGTCCAAAGTCTTGTCAGTTCATAACTTTGAACTTTGTATCAGAACTGAAGTAGCAGTCCAAAGTCTTAAATGAACAAAAGACTAAAGTCATGCCATTCCATACCAAGGAATAGAAAAATAGCAGGAGTAAAAATTCTGAATGGATTTCCCCCTACTCAGTTCAGGTTAATTTAACTCTACAATATTTCCAATTGATTGATATATCGATCAATAAATATGAAATTCATTAATAGAGACATACCACTACTGCAGGGGAGGAAGCAGGTTCCCTGACCACACTATAGATCTTCATTTTACTGAATTATTATAAAGCAAAAGGAAATACAGATGTTCATAGCTAGGCAGATGAGATTAGGGCAAATCTTAAATGGGGAGTGTCACTCACGCACTATGGCTTTCAATGAATAAGCAGTTGCTTTAAAATCTGCACCCACAAGGCCTCTGAGGATGAGACTGGTGAAGCACTAGCCCAGGCTGCTCCAGGAGACAGTGGGATGGCCAGCCAAGAAGGTTCTCAGCACCTGCCTGAATAAAGCCCTGAGCAATGTGCTCCAAATTCAGTGTTTTTTTCTACTTGGGGGTAAAGGCCCACTTGTTTTATTCTATACATTCTGCGATTACTTTATTATTTGTGGGCAGGATTCACACAACAGTTAATAAACCTAAACTCACTTGTTTTAATTTGATTTTATATTAATTCATTAGCCTTAAATATTACTTGGAGCTTTTCTGAAGAGCAGCAAAATGTATAATATAGAGATTACACACAAACAGATTAAAAAGAAAATGTTGATTACAACAGAAATGAGTGATTTTCAATTTACTTCACTATAATTTTATCTTTATTTTAATTATAGAGTTAATTTCCTTCCTAAATTGTTATATCAAAATAAGATTGTAATTCCTTTCGCTCAATGATAAAATACTTAGGGAAAACATTTTCCACTAAAATAATGCAAAGTATTACCCCTGAAATACGATTCTTGTCTGAATAACTAATGGTGACCAGAGCACCCCACAGTGACGGTGATGAAATAGTTACTTTTCTTGTTACTCTGATTTCATAAAGCAAGTCTTTATTATAAACATACCTTGTAATGCCATTGTGTAAGCCACAAATGAAATGTGGGTTAGCTTGATAAAAATGTAAACATTTAATTAAAATAGACAGAGTTAATCACAAAACATGTAATGTAAAAAAGATAAAGTAAATCATTATGCTATAAATAAATGTGCACAAATTCACATATGTTTTACTCTCACTGATTTCCATTTTAATGTTCATGAGCTAGGACTGATTCAATAAAAAAACTGAAATTATTCCATCTTCAATATTTACTGCTTTAAGACTTTACACAAAGAAAAATGAATGGCTTAACATTTGAAAGTTTCCTCTATGCTTACACTGAAACTCCTCCAATTCTAAACCATTCTAATTAATCACCTACTATTTAATATAAAAGAAACTGAAATTCAAGTGGAGGCATCTGCCAAAATAATCTGATAGTGTTTAAAAGATCAATCCCTCTTCGAGTATTAGTGTTTCTAGCGCACTCCTTAGATGTTTTTAATCAGGCTAAGGGAGAGGCTGAGGGAGCTGGAGTTGTTCAGCCTGGAGAAAAGGAGGCTGAGGGGAAACCTCCTTGCTCTCTACAACTGCCTGAAAGGAGGCTGTAGCCAGAGGTGGTTGTTCTCTTCCCCCAAGTCAGAGGCGACAGGACAAGAAGAAACAGCCTCAAGTTGCACCAGGGGAGGTTCAGACCGGATATCAGGAAACTTTTTTACACTGAAAGGGTTACACTGAAGCATTGGAGTGGGCTTCCCAGGGAAGTTGTTGAGGGACCATCCCTGGAGGTATTTAAAATACAGGTTGACATAGTGCTCAGTGACATGGTTTAGTGATGGGTTGTTGTTTTTCACCAGAGTTAGGTTGATGGTTGGACTAGATGATCT
>VXBJ01005968.1:209191-219739 GCA_013400055.1 Nycticryphes semicollaris
TGCCCCCTATTTGTGAGATGCTTAGCCTCTGAACCTGAAATGTGTTCTCACAACCTCCCCACTTCCCATTTCTGTGTCCTCTTCAGTTTTATGCCATATTGACTGAATATACATTGACTTAAAGCAACATAACCAAGTCACTAGTACTCCTGAAAATTTTGGTCACGTTACATGACTTTAATGTGAAAAAGGCACATAAAAAAACCACCTGCTATTAAGAGATCCTGGAATACAATGAGCACTGTGTGTGGATGCACACACATATATGCATACAATTGTGAAGGCATTGTTTTGATTATAATGTGGTTTTCGCTCATGTCATGATCGCTACAGTTATTTTTTTTAAGTTCTCAACCTAGTAAGAAAAATTATGATTCTTCCAGGTAATTATGGACTACAACAGAGTCAGCGTGTTACCTGGCTGCTGGCCACACAGGCCAAGAGAAAGACTCCTATCCCAAAGTTATAATAATAATTACTGCACACTGCTTATCTTCATATGCACAGAGTGTACAGATCTGCACACACTGCAAGGTCCCAGTTTGCCCAGAGAGGTGGTAGATGGCCTATCCCTGGAAAACATTCAAGATCAGGTTGGACAGGGCTCTGAGCAACCTGTTCTAGTTGAGGATGTCCCTACTCATTGCCGGGGGGTTGGGCTGGATGACCTTTTAAGGTCCATTCCAACCCAAACTACGCTATGATTCAGACAGAGCTGAAAGGAAAGATTCAAGCCAGCTACATCCAAAAAGAACCTGGCCCTGAATATGCTAATGATAAAGGTTCTGTGCATGCAAATTAGCACAGCCTACAAATTCTGAAAAGGAAATTTCTGCATTACAACTCCACAAGAATTCCCCCTGATAAACTGAATTTGTCAGATGCAGAGGAAGGCATCCTTCTTCTGGTCAGGGGTACCTAGTGTCTAGACAGATCTTCAGTATTTATCACTGTACAATCAAATCCACTATTAAAAAATATACCTGTAATTACAGGAATAATCTGTTGAAGAAAAAGGCTGACATAGAAGACACCGTGAATCATATAATGTTTATCTAACAGTATTTACATTTTTTTCCCCTTTAAGAACTTCAACGGTCATGTCATTGATTTGACACTACATGGCGCAAAGATACATATCCATTTACCTGTTTCAACAGCAAAATGATAAAACATCCATAGCTGTGCTCAGACACACAGAAAGAATGTATTGCCCATGTAAAACATAGGAAAAAAACTAAAATTTAAGTATAACAGACTGACAGACAACTGCTTTTTCTCTTCCCTTAAAACATTTTAAAAATTCATATTACTCTTCATATTTCTATTGTGTTCTGGACAAGACTGCAGAAATGAGGATTTTGCATCAAAATAATTTGAAGGAACCACTTCCAAAAAAAANNNACCAATCCAAAAAAAAAAAAAAAAAAAAAAGAATTAAAAATGCAAAATTCATGCGAATTTCTGCAGAGAGACATATTGAATCTCTAGCATGTAACAGAGCAGAAGGCTGGAAGCCAGACCAGACATATATCCAGAAAACTTCTAGACTTTGGTATTACTCATCTTGCTCATCTTGAAATAGATCTAGATCAAAGATTCACCTTGTGAAGAAATGGCAAGTATTTACTGAGATCTACAAATACTCATCAACTCAACACAACTTCATACTCATTGAACAATCTGAAATAAACTGACAGAGGGACACAGATTTAGCTATAAGAAAGTAGTTCCATTAAGACATTAAGCTAGTATTTCCATTATTTTTCAGACTGTATTTTTTCTTAACCTAAACCAAGACTTTCTATCAAAGACTCCAGTACATACGGTTTTTCATTGGCAAATACAAGTGAAGGTCATCTCTGAAAAGCAAATACATCTCTTACAATATTTCCTTTAAACACTTCCATCATATCATGCTGAAAAAAATTACAAATACCTGAAAATCATTTTGAAAGCACTTCTGAATAAATCAAATAGTATCAACGAAAAATTCTAAGTTAATTGTTTTGTAGAAAGAGACAGACAGATAAGCTCTCAGACTGAAAACACTCATCTTTGACTTGAACCAGACACAGGTGTTTTCTTATACGGTTGTCTCTGTCTGTCTGTGATCCTGGACTTGAAGCATATCTTTTCCAGTGGCAGTTCTGGTGGTCTAAGCAAGACACCATGTCAACTGGCTTACTTCTCCAATTGGTAGCTGTTTTTTAACAAGTACTTCCACTAAGAAAAAATAGAAAAAGCAGCTACAATCAATGCATCTGTGTGCAGTCTGATCCCACTGTTGGAAGCTCAAGTGCCAGAAGCTGCACTTTCAATACCTAAGAAGCAGAGATATCCTGAAGTTTAAGAATGGAAGATGAGATCAACTCAGTCAGTCTCTGAAAGTGTCAGAATCTTTCTTTGAGAACAAGTATTTAATGAAGTTATACAGATGGAAACTGAGAATCAGGACTGTATTTAGTTCTTGACCAGAAGCTTAAGTCTTTATACTTTGGAAAAGTCAATTTACCTACTTTAGAAAAAAAATAAATTAAGCCTCAAAGTGATTTATTACTGTTACCTACATCAATGACATGGACGCTGTGAGGTTAATGTTGGTTCTATGCTTGAAAATCCCGGGATGAAAGGCACAACATAAGTCCAAAGTAGTAGCAGCTTAATTGGCTGTTCAGTGTAAAAGCTATCTCGGGCTTTGAAAACCTACCTTTTGCTTTGAAATGTATGAATGTTAACCCATTTCTGGATTAACTGGCTCTGCACAGTTATTCCACACCACCATAAAAATTCCAGACATGATACAGTAGCTACATTCAGAAACATTATCCTTTGTCAAGGGAATAGTATTTCCAAGTTGGGGAGGAAAAATTACATTGATACAACATTGAATACACTGCTTGCACCGATAAAAAGAGCTATTATTGTATGAAGGTGGACACGTATGGACCAACTCACATAAGCAGAAGTAACTGCAATTTAAACATAAAACCAAGAGAACAGTTGATGCTGAGAGAGGATGGGAGCTGCTGCCTACTTTTGAAGTGCCTCCTGATTAGGCTACCTGTGAAATGCACAAATCAAGTGTCAGGATTGGTCTCCAGTTTTCTGATGCCTTTTTAAGCGCACTTTTTTAAAAGCACTAAAAGTTGTGAGGGGAGAAAGAGGGAGGAGAAAGTCTATGTCTTTTCTGTAAGTCCTCAGACATTATAAAAAAATTCAAACGCTTAATACCATGCAAAATCTCAGATACTTAAAGTCATATCTCATATAGGTTTTAAAAAAGTCACAACCCAAACACTTTCAATTCCTAAAAAATACTCTAAGATGCTTCTACTAGTGGTTCTATTTCTAAAAATGCAGCACAGATATTACATCTTGGCTTGACTGCAACAAATTTCTCCTTATAAAATTCAAAATGGCCTTGTTCCAAACCTTAAAAAAAAAAAAAAAAAAAGAAAAAATCTCTTAATAAATCTAGCACCTGAAAGCTCTGTGAAATACCAGCATTTTATTAGTTGTATAAAATCCCAGAATGAACTGTTGTTATTTATAAGTTCTGTATGTTTTCTTTGAGAAATGTTATTAAATATGGGGGAGAAAAAAAAAAAAAACCCAACCCTTATTCCTGTACAACAAATCCAGGTCTAAGTTATTAGTTCACAAGATTTTTCTTTTAAAATAGATTCTTCCAAGACCTCATGAACATATGATAGCATTTTAATAAGTCATGAACTCCACAGATACGAATGCTATTCCATCTCAATAAATGAACATGAGTATGATGGGAATCTGAATATCTTAAAGCTATAATGTATTAAGATGGCACCATCTTTCAGGCCAGCCATTTATTCATTTAAAGCTTCTAACATGACAAACTGCAAAAGCTCTTTTCATGTTAATAACGAAATAATGAAGACTTCTAGATACAGAAGGACTCCAACTGCTAGGTTTTAAAGAATAATGGCAATTAGTAAGAATCACCAAGAGCTAAATCCACAAAATTAGTTCCAGGTACAAATATTCAGATGTCACTGATATCCTCAGATTTCCTGCTGAACTGCAATCTAACCCTTTACACAACTAAAACCTCCACGATAGTGTCATTTATGAACAAGACCACCTAAGTTCTAACATTCAGACACTTGCACCCATATACTAAAGCCTGACTAAAATGAAGCAACTCCAAACTACCAATTTTGTGGAAAATATAGCTAGGCATAAGATCACTCTCTTCAAGGCATAGATCAGTATCCGGGTGGATTTTAGCATCTGGAGAGGCCATGCAGTCAGGCTCACATCACCATTCTCAAAAAGCTATTTACACTTAGGTGTTCTTTATCCCAGGAGGTTGCCCTAACCACTGGGTTACTTCTCAGCTAAATTTGACTCCTCTTGTACAAAATGCTTTATTCTGTAACAGCAATCAAATACCCAATGGAAGGAATGGAGAAAAGAAGGAGAGAGGAGTTACCAGTGGTATTACTGTGCCAGAAAGCAGGATTAAAACCACGCTGCCACCACAGTTATATTTTTGCTGTGAAGTTTAACTTTTTCAGAGCCAAACATTAAGAGAACTTAGTTCCAAACCATTAAGTATGTGAGAACAATGTCCTGGCATACACAGAACATCTCTTCAAGATACAGGGGCATCTGAAAACAAGCTTTCAATGGGAATGTCCTGTTTGCCTCGTGAGTAAATCTAAGAAGCCACTTCTCCTCTTAGGATAATTTTTATTTAGCTTTCTCTTTTTTCTTGTGAAAAAAAGTGTGGCTATCCAAACAACAGGAGAAAGCACCACTGGAAGAGGAAGGTATCCAATTGGTTTGGGTGGAGAAGGTTTAAGTCACACTGCTGCCCCCAGCATTTCCTCCTGTTTTTTCCTAAATCCCTTCCTTCCAGCCTGCAAGTTCATAAGAAACACAGGGTCCTGGACACCAACTCAAGACCTGACAGAAGTTAAATCCATAAGAGTATGGAGAGCTAAAGAGGGACTCTTTGTCAGGAAGTGTAGTGACAAGGCAAGGGGTGACAGCTTTAAACTGAAAGAGAGGAGATTTAGATGAAATACCAGAAAGAAATTCTTTCCCATAAGGGTGGTGAGACACTGGAACAGGTTGCCCAGAGAAGCTGTGGCTGCCCCATCCTTGGAGACGTTCAAGGCCAGGCTGGACGGGGCTTGGAGCAACCTGGTTTGGTGGGAGGTGTCCCTGACCATGGCAGAGGGGTTGGAACTGGATGGTCTACTATGGGACTTCAAGAAAAACAGGCACGTAGGTGCAAACTGCAAACCTAAATCACTGTCAGTTGGTACTTCAAGTTTGAAGGCACCATGCTATGCATAATAGGTCACATAACCATACTTCCACCTTTATTCATGCCAAAAATCATCCCCGTCTTGAAACAGCCGGGTAGCATGGATACAATCCTGTGGACTACACGTTAAAATGTCTTGCATACTTTGGTTCAATTTGCTTTAAATTATTTTATTGAAATACCTCAGAAACTGCTGAACTGTTCTAGAAAGACTCCATGAAGTTAAGAAACATCTAGCCTCCTTGCTTTGAGAAAGACACGAAGATATTCTAAGAAAATCCTACAGTAGAGCATGTAAACACTGACGTCTTCTTTTGCCACTTTACACTAGAAGCACACAATCTTAGATGGGTGTATTCTGTTTCAGTTCTGTTACCTCGCCTCTGGTGTATTTGCACCATATCACAGATGACCACAAATTCTCCCTCACCTCTACATTTCAGAAAAGCAGTATTAAAAATGCAGAAGTATACTGTAACTATGCTCTAGGAGTAACCAACTACTTGAGTAAGACACAATCAATCCCTCCCGTCATAATAACACTGACACAACAAAAAACATTATTGCTAAAACAATATATCAGGAAGAGTACTTTAACTCTGCAGGTATTCTGCAGACCGAATGCAAAGATGAGATCCTAACCCAAAATAGCTAATAAGAATTGAAAACAGGATGATTTCATACTAGTATAGAAGATATCAGAATCACAATGTAATAAAGCCACCTCAGTAGAACTTGAAGCTATAGCCAGATTGCTGTAAAAAAGATGCTACTTAAAGCCCACGAGACAGGTACGATACACCTCTCCTTCAGCATCCTAAAAAGCTTAAAATCAAGGCTCAGACAAGGAAACCAATGAAAAAACAGAAAAGAAAAAAAATGCTACAGAAAGAAAAAGAAATTAATGAACTAATGGGAAAACAGAAGAAATTAATGGAGGAACATCTAGTGCTCTGCTCTTCTGAAAATAGTCCTACGTGTAAATCTGTAAATAATCTGAAACAGATAACCAGGGATATGAAATATCACTGTTCAAACCACTTGGGGAGTAACAAAATACCTCTGCATGTCTCATAATGAAATATACGGAAGGATGGAAATAGAAAGCTCTAGACATAAATGCAAGAGGGAGTCATGTTAGGTTTGTTTTATGTTGTGTTCGTTCTGCCCCAACTCCCCCCAACACCCCACCCCCTCTTATAGAAACTGCCAGATCCTTGAGCTACAAAACAACAGCCTGAAANNAACAGCCTGAAAACTATCCCAAAATCTTCAGTGGCACACACTGCGTTATTTGGGTGTGAGATTTTAAAAATAAGAGGCCAGTAGATACGAAAACAACTGAATACTTTTTTCTTTTTCTTTACAGTTCTAAAGCCAATTTCAATTATCTGGGTTTTCCAGTAATAATAAAATGTAAAAAGCATTCCAGAAAAAATATAAGCTTTAATAGAGATTTCTAAATATGGAATAGCTGATGAATTTCAGGAATAGAGGAGACTGAGGGGTGACCTTATTAATGTTTATAAATATGTAAAGGGTGAGTCTCAGGAGGATGGAGCCAGGCTCTTCTCAGTGACAGGCAAGGATAGGACAAGGGGCAATGGGTGCAAACTGGAACACAGGAGGGTCACTGGAAGGGGCTGCCCAGAGAGGTTGTGGAGTCTCCTTCTCCGGAGATATTCAAAACCCGCCTGGACGCGTTCCTGTGCGACCTGATTTAAGTGTTCCTGCTCTGGCAGGAGGATTGGACTAGATGATCTTTCACGGTCCCTTCCAATCCCTGAGATTCTGTGATTTGTAAACTTTTTTTTTTTTACATTAATAAAGCCTTTCTTTCCACTTTCATGCTCTTTTTACTGTCAAAGTATTTCAGAAGTTTTGCATTTCTGCACTACTCTGAATTAAATGCAGTCATCTGTTAATGATGTTTTCTCTGTCAAAAGCAGGAGCTTGATGAATGGGTTGAAAGGCCACCTAACTTCACTGCTGCTGCTGGAACACTACCTTTAGCTTTGTTAAAAGCCATTCTGTAGCTTTTCATAGTTATATTCCATGAAAGAGATGTTCCACTTACTAAACCAATTACTGCTTCAGGAGGGCAGTAGTTCACATATTCAACAACAGAATTAAAATGTGACATATCAGAGCACTTAATGTAGTGATGTTGTAACTTATATGCAGATCAAAAAAAGAATAGTCTATTGAGTGGGAAAAGGGTCGGTTAAGGCCCTTTTAACAGCTCAGGAAATAAGTTTGTGTTCTTCTGTTACATTATTAACAAGAGAAATAGGAATGAAGTCACAATAGTATAAATAATTTAGGTTTTTTTCTATAACCTAGTTTGTGGCTTAGCAAGATGAAGCTAAAAAGAAAGAAGAAAAAAATGTTAATCATCTAAAAGATTTCATCTGTGAATTAACCAAGTTTGTACAAGAAATTATTTAATATTAAGCATGATGAAATATTCTTTCATATTAAATATAGTAACACCATCAATAATTACTGAAATGATTACAGTTTTCTTACAATTACAGAAAAAATATTTTGAAAACAGCTTTTCTAGTGCTTATTTTAGGAAAGCATCACTGCTTCAGAATTAGTATACAGTCAAACCATCCACTGCCAGATGTTTATCAACCCATTCTTTAAAACACCCACTGAAGTAGCCTTTCACCATTTCATACATTAGAAAGTGTTTCCTAGTTTTCAACTTAAATTCATCACTCCGAATGAAGTTGCTGGAGAAAAATGAAAAAAAAAAAAAAAAAAAACCCAAACAACTGTTTGCTAATAACTTCTCATTCTTTTACTCTCCAGTCTTCCCCCCTCTAGAATAAACAAACTTAACTAATGCAAGATTTTCCTCACAAGCTACCATTCCTAAACTTCGTAACTCTCGTTTACATTCTTTTTTAGAATGTTTTTTACAATCTTAAAAACACTTCATTAAAGTAGACAAAGATGAATAACAAACAGAAGAGGACAACTTACATCTAGTGTCTTAAGTACAGCAGGATCTTCAGTAGGTCCTATACACTATATGAGTCTTTTGCAACAGAACTATGACTCACAACTCATCCCGAGACCCCCAAACCACTCACAAGTTGTATTTTGCCACGCCACCTGTCTGTGTTTTCTGCATTTCCTTTCCCCTCCTCAACACTTGTCCTCACTCTGTTTTACAAGTTGCCTTCAGATCATCCGTCCAATGTGTCACTGACATCATGAACTCCAATTTCAACCAAAGTCCCCACAGCACCCATTCACTACCCACAGGGCTTCACCTTTTAATGTTGCACAGGTTGGCTACCTCCACTACCCAAGGAGTTAAAACATCAGCAGATCTAGGACTGCACTTCTCACCCTAACAGCGAACACTTGATAAGCACTCTCAAGAGAGAAGTTTCACCTAGGAGGAGAGCTAGTAATATTTTATCTAATCCTACTTCTTTGTACCGTTTACGAGAACACCATAGGAAATAAAACAAATAACAAACGGTACACGTAGGTCACATTAATTGCTCAACCTTTATCCAGAAGGCTGGCTTTCCCATCCCATTCCCACATAACACACACTTAGAAAAAGGGCATAAACTATGGATGCCAATGACCATACATCAGTTTAAGAGAGTGCAACATGGTTCTACACTCTTAAGACCTAAAGATGCGAAAAACATCCTCCTGCATCTCACTGCAGAGAAATGGCAGCAACAATTTCTCAGCAGCCTTTCCCCCATCCAAATGGAGCTACAGGCAAAAATGCACGCTATATAAGCATTAGTAGACGAGGTACCAAACTGACTAGAAGTATTTGAGTTCCACAATTTATATTTTAAAATGTACCCATCATGTAGATAGATGGTGGTACAGATTACTTGATCAAAGTAATGTACTGTAGGGGATAGCCCATTTGTCTCCACTTCCTTCTCCTTAAATCTATTTAAGGAGTCAAAAGGAATCTTTTATGACATGACCCATCCAGTCTTGCCCTTTTAATCTGCATCTCTAAGAACAGATTGCTCCCAGACAGGGCCAGATTTCACCAATACATATAGAAAACTATTTCAGTTAGTTAGCTAACGCAAAGCACAAACTGGCAGAAGATACCAGTAGCAGAACAGGAGACACAGTTGGGGGAAGCTAAGTTTAGGGCAAGGTCTACGGACTTTTATTGTTTTATTAAAAGTATTTTTACAGCACAAAACAAAATAACAGTAGTTGTGTAGCACACTAACACAAGTCATCGGAAGATTAAATACTATTGTAGCTACAGTTATCTTCCTACAAAATACTTACAATAACTACTGCACAACAAACAATATTTTAAGTAGAAATCAGGCAGGTATGCATCTGAACATTAAGAGACAACACAATTTTACATTAATACATGCAATTAACAGGACCAATGATAAAGTGGTAGGACAATTCTATTATTTTAGAAAAGAACACCAGTCACTACCTATTAGATGTTTTCCATAGGCAAGACTATAGACTACAAAAACAGCACTGAATGAGGAGCACAGTCCTAAACAGTTTTGTGCTTACAAAATCTAAAACTAAAATATGCTGTAATCTAAAAGACACAAAGCAAATTATTTCACACAGAAAAAAGCTTGTAGTGATAATGTACCAGGCAATCTGATTCTACTAACTCAAACAAAATAGTTTCAAATAAAAGAGTATTTTAAAATATTTCAACTAGTCTGTGAATTCTGAATTCGTTTACCAATTAGATGGACAACTTAACCATTGCAATCAGGTTCAAATACTGTCAAAAGTTAGTAGTAATT
Source organism: Nycticryphes semicollaris (assembly GCA_013400055.1). Taxonomy (NCBI): domain Eukaryota; kingdom Metazoa; phylum Chordata; class Aves; order Charadriiformes; family Rostratulidae; genus Nycticryphes; species Nycticryphes semicollaris. Next base: position 219,302 of record VXBJ01005968.1, read on the forward strand.
TCAGCACCATTATGAAGTGCAAAAAATTACTCATACTAATTCTAAGTTCTAAACTCGTACACTTTTTTTTAATATGTTACTTGTTTCAAGTTTGTTTATTACAGATCACAGATAATTTAGAGTACTTGGTCTAAAACATTTTAAAAATTTAGTTATTTTCATATTAAGTTATATTTTGCCCAGAGAGGTGGTAGATGCCCCATCCCTGGAAACATTCAAAACCAGGTTGGACAGGGCTCTGAGCAATCTGATCCAGTTCAAGACGTCACTGCTTGTTCCAGGGGTTTGGGCTAGGTGACCTTTACAGGTCACCTAGCTCAAACTATTCTATGATTCTAGTTGGGATGGTAGAGGCATTAATACATAAAAAGCTGGGGAAAAAAAAAAAAAAAAAAAAAAAAAAAAAAAAATAAAAAAAAAATCACTTTGGGGTTTTTT
>VXBJ01005968.1:219777-236925 GCA_013400055.1 Nycticryphes semicollaris
ATTCTGGAAAAAGAACAATTAACTTTGCGAGTCAGGATATTAGAGGAAATAGTAATTTTGTCATTAAAATATTTTGGTTCTGTTATGAAAGATTCAAATAAACAATGCTTGAATAAAAATTCTCCCACTATCTACTGCCAAAGTAAAAAGTACTCAGGATTCTGATACCTTTGCCTAAGCATTAAGAAATAGACCCAGAAATTAACTACCACACTTCAGATGGTCAATTCTCAATTTAGTAATTTCTAGATGCAGTTATATCGGTCCCTTCTATTTCCTATCTCTTGTGAGAAGTTCTTTACCCTATTATCAATTAATTTATTCAGTCACCCTCTTCTTTCTTGGTGTTCTTAACTACTACAACCTTGTATCTGAAGAAGTAGGAGCAGTGGATCAAAAACATTCAACGACAAGGCCCAACAAGTCCCAAAGACAATATCAGTGAAAAAGCCAGTTTACCCCAATAATGACCTTCAGGAAGTCAGCTAGTATTTCTCCTCACCTCATCCTAGAAAGGTCTAATCTAAAAATTCTGAGAACCAGTAAAACATCTGCAGCAGAACAGTAACGGAAAAAGAGGACTCTTCCCAGTTGCCAGAAGCTCCTTTGCTTCTTCAGGAATGCCAAGGGCATGGATGGTAGCATGCTCCTCCCTCATCTTCTGATTGGGTCCTCCATCCTCCTGAGAGCTCCAGACATCTCTGCTGTTGCTCAGCTATTTCCTTAGAGGCAGCAGAATGAGTGAGCCAGACCCAGTTCTATAGGTTTTGCTGCTACGTGACAAAGTACTTGGGGAAGGTAACGGTGGAAGGTAGTAAAATATAGTGTGAAGAAAATTTTTTATTTCATTCCTCAAAATCAATTTTCCCTTTAACTCAGCCATACCAAATTTCACAGCTCTAAGTTCTGTACTATGCTGAGAGTTCCCCAGACTGTGCTGGCTCATTTAACACAACCACAGGAGCGATACTTTTAGGGCAAAGTCCACTGTGCAGGACACTATCTAATCATCCACAATCAAAATCTCTTAAGGTATATGGCAAGGTTAAACAGGACATTGATTTTTATGAAGAGGCAAAGTGAAAATATTGATTATATTTAACAAAAAGTTTCTTAAGGGTCAAACCTAGAGATTTTTTTTAATAAAAACCCCAAACAGTAGCACCCTGAGGAGGCTCTATTCACTTGACATTTTGGACTTCTCTGCACTACAGAAGGTGAAGGGAAGTTTTCATCCTGACTACAATACTTCTTATTATAGTTTAACACAGTTGGCCACTACACTCAGTTCAGATTCAGTAGGAAAAGCAAAGTTACCAACCTGCATGAAATCTCCAGGCAACACAGCAAAGGGAGCTGTTTGAAATAAGAGCCTAGTCTGAGAAAAGATATGGAGCTTGGTTGACAGCAAGAGACCTTGTTAATAAGATAAAATCACCAGCCGCCTTAACGTGAGTTGTAAACGATATGACAGACGTCTAAGGGATCCACATGTGACACCTCAAGATTAGAATTATAGAATGGTCAGAGTTGGAAGGGACCTTAAAGATCCAGTTCCAACCCCCCTGCCATGGGCAGGGATACCTCCCACCAGACCAGGTTGCTCAAAGCCCCATCCAGCCTGGCCTTGAACCTCCAAGGATGGGGCAGCCACAACTTCTTTGGGCAACCTGTTCCAGTGTCTCACCACCTTCACAGGAAAGAACATCTTCCTAATATCTAATCTAAATCTCCTCTTTTTCATTAGTTGCAGCATTGCTCCAAAATTTACATTAGCTGCCTTCTAGCTCCCTAGGAGAAATATAGGTATTAAGTTAAAGCTGCAAAGACTTCAAAATATGGGAGTTATCTTTCTTTGCTCTAGAGTCAATCATCATCTTCAGCTGCAAAACAATTTCTCATTATGAACCTTGGATCTGGGAATTTACCAATCTTGTCTCCATGCTACAAAGCAAAGATCTTCAAGGGTGAACTAATGAAGCTCTCTGCCTTTCCAGAGGGTTTTTTGGTTTGGCTTCCCCCCCTTTCTTTTGTGTATGGTAGAGAGGGGAAGAGAGTGAGCAGAAGAGGGCAAGAGGAAGGTTAAACTATGCCTGACTGTCAGGGAATGTTAAGAGCTACATGGACGTGATAGCTATTTTCTCAGTGGGTCTTGTTTTGCAGGCATGCTAGGACAATGGCTCTTACCCTACAGCTATTACACTAAACAAGGCTTTTTTTCATTTAACAGCTTTTCACAAAAATAGGAGAATGAAATTATCGAAAACAAATAAAGGAACATGTGATGTTTGAATTTCCCCTCACCAACACTGCTTTTATTAATACAGACAAATATATCACTATTAGTTTATATCATACTAAGGCTTTATAGGAATGCAATATAACAGTGAAGCTTGCTAAAGAAAGGAGGAAAAAGCCAACAGTGGTACATTTAGTTTCCTAATTAACAATAATGTCAAGATACATTGGCAGTAAAAGTTTAATAAAAATTGGATTGCAGCTACTTCCTGAGGCTTACGAGGTATCTGTAGCATTGCATCACAGCATGGGATATCAGGACACATTGGGACTGTTTACCCTGTCAATCACTTGTCAATCTATCCAGCTTTCTACAAATACCCCTTGTATTTGGGAGCAGTTACACAAACCTCAGTAATTAAAATTTTTAAACACAATGATGGACACATTTAGCAAATCTACTAAGTTAAAACCACTAGCATGCACAAGGAACAAAAAGTAATGTCATGGTTACCTTCCTGCAATTAGGAAAGTTACACCTAAAAATCTCCTGTAGTTATTTAAAATACATATTTATTTTTCAGGTATTATTTCCATTTGTTTAAAAAAAGTGCATTAATAAGCACACGTGTGTGCCTTTAACGTCAAGAGATAATTTTTATTTTTCTCCTTCACTGTATGCTTCCCACTGAAAAAAAACCAAGAAAATACTTTCTTTTACACAAAGCACCTTGATATCATTTATGTTAAAGAAAGGTAGTCTAACCAGATTTTCCATTAAGAATGCAGAAGAAAGTTTTCAGGAGAAAAAGACATCTTCAGAAAAGACAGCAATCTAGGCATTGTAGTGTCTACTAGCTGAGAATACAGTGCAAGTCACCAACAAGTAAGGTCACAGCAAGGTTCAGGACAGTGATGAGAAATACTATGCTGAAGAAGCTGAGCAGACAAAAAGCTTTCACTGTGCCCATGAATTTGATGAAGTTGATAACTGAAGAATGGAAGAAGCATGACTAAACATGATATCCCCTGAGCTCTGACAAGTTATACAAGAAGAACGAGTGTCATCAGAAATTATTGCTGCTATCTTATCCATTAAATGATCCTCTATTTCTTTGCACACAATTTTTTCTTTCATTGATCCATGACATTCAAAAGAGCTTAAAGTTCCTCCTGACTGCCCAGGAAACTCAATCTGGAACGCTGTCAAATTATGGGTTTGATTGCAATATGCAGTCAGAGTTTGTATCAGTGAGGAAATACAAGTTTCTGTACTGAAGTATTCCCTGTCCTGTGACTCTGGGTTCAGGTTTGGCAAGCTTGCATTTCCTGAAGAAAGAAAAACCCCTGCAACTCTAACAGCTGGCCAAACAAAATATCTGTCCTTAAAAACAGGAGAAAACATAGCATCTCTCTCAGCCTAAACCCAATAATGATTTTGTAAGACCTGCCATAGTTTAGACATGCAATGTGAATTCTTCATCTCTGGTACACTTTACAAATATATTAGAACTAAACACCATTCCTAGAAATTATAATCTGCTTTTTCAAGTGACCATGAAAAGAAGTTACATGATTTGACAATTATCTTGGTCCCGGTTCACTCTGCAGACCATGTTTTTGCTATAGCCTATCGCTTCCTTCCTACAGAATCATCTTACACTTTTCTTACTGAAAAGTGTCTGAAAACAGCAAAATGGCAACTTAGATAAGAACAATCTGAGAACAAAGGACAGTTACAGATTTTAGCTCCCTTCGCCAGGATTCCATATATGTACATTATAACAGTACTGGCTAGTACTGTTATAGGAAAGAAGGAAACTGGAAGGACCAGTAGCATTCTGAATTTTGAAAGGTAAGCATAGTACCACCAGACTTCAGAGACTATTCCAAATATTAGGACTTTGTATTGATCAGATCATCAGCCCAATTAATTGTAGGCCATAAAGAAATCTTCAGGCCTAGTGCTGGCACTGATAGAAGTGAAAAAGTGGGGAAGATCGATTTCCTCGTCATTATGAAAAATGCACATCATCTTTCATCCACTGACACATCATTATTTTTCAGGATTCACATGCAATATATAGCATTGTTTCCTACATTTTTCTTATGCTTCCCTTGGCACCAGATTTCATTAAGATGCTGGCAGTGCCATCTGCAGCTCCAAAAGCATCTCTTCTGTCAACAGCTTGATCTCAGATGAGTCATTCAGCTTGGGCTAGCGAGCTAGGAGAAAAGCCTCTTAAGCCCATGTAAAGAAGTCAAGTCGGTGAGCTGCACTAAACATCTTGCATGAAAGAGTCAGCCAAGTGGAGAGCACGTAAAAATAGTCTTCACCTCAGTTTGAAACTCTAACCTTGAAATTCTGAATTTTAGATTCTGAAATTCTAAGTTCTGCCACAGCCCAGATTCCACTGTAGAATCCTGCATCGTCATTCAAAACAAAGGATGCCTGATTCCACACAAGCAACACAGCTCTCCCTAATGTTTGGCAGAGGAACCTGAAGAACCTGATGGAAAATAATCTGCCAGACGCCAGTGCTGATACTCACCACAGGTATCAGTCCCAGATGGTAGACATCCACTACAAGACACAAATCTATTTAGCAGAGAAGATAAGCAGCACATTTAGAAAAAGCTAATATAACCAGTTTATATGAGAATTGTTTATCTCCAAAAGCAGCAGACCAGACTGCATGAAAACAACAGGAACAGCAAAAAAAGTTAAGGTCTTTGTGTTCTGGCAATAGTTTTCCCACTCTACAAATCTGCTTCTGAGGTAAGAGTTTTCAGGCCAGTGTAGCTTGGAAACTACTTGAGTATACAAAAAAAATATTTTAGAATTATATACAAATATTAACTAATTTAAAAAAAGGTGGAATTATAGGCTAAATTAGTGAAGCGCTAGGAAACTCATGGAAGGCTGGGAAGTAACCAGCTCAGCACCCACAAGGGGGAGCCTGCCCTTGAGAATAAATCTGAACTCTTGCGCTTTGTTAGATGGTTTGTGGTTATCGGACAGCCCACCAGTCTACAGTTTAGTACAGAAAATTTTGAGCAAGCTTTAGGCTTTAATCAGGGCTGGTGTTTGCACAAGAGGAGAGTCGCAGGAGGAGAAGAACAGGAAGGAAGTTGGAAAAAATGAAGAAATGGGATGTGACCTCTATAAAGAGAATTCAGGCAATCTGTCCAAATACACTGATTTTTAAAAGGAAGAACCAGCCCAGGGAAACAGGAATGGGACACACATTTGCAGAAGATATATTTCCTATTTATCTTGATTCCTATATTATCCCTATTTCCACTTCTAATCTGCTTGGAAATGACTAAATATTTGTTAGTATTCCCACTTTGGAACTATTTATCTTCATAGCCATGGTAATACATTCACATAAAGGCATCAGAGCTGCCAAATTCCTTCGTTACAATTTGGATCATGGTGTAGAGGCTGGGGTGTTGGCACTTGCATCTCACTGGACCCGTAACAGCCGACGCTCATCATCATCAAGTCATTATCACATTTTCCCTTCATGGCTGTGTTTATTTTAAGAAATTCCCATGTGTTCAAACACTACCTAGGCTTACTTCAGAGTACAAATTCCATATAAAACTTCAGCGCAAATAAATATTTCCTTACTTTCCTGTTACAGTTCATATCTTCTGAAGCAGTTTCTACAGACTCACATCTCCACGCTAACATCCAAGAACAAAACAAAAAGCATAAAATAGACTAAAACAACCTATTTATTGTGTGTGCTTTAAACTCCCCCAAAAAGCTTACCAAGTTCCTTTTCAAAACTACAGTTAATTCACACCACATTTCCTTTTTTAAAAGGGTCTCATATTTGGAAAGTTTTACGCAGTGTAATCCTCTGTAAACATTACACAATCTCAAAAGCACTGCTGATAAAACTACACCCAGCAGGATATTGTAATTAAGAATAAAGCAAAACAAAGCATCAATTAAAATGTGATTTCTGGTTATACAATATTTTCCTCTGGTAAGGAGCTGAAACCAAATTCAGAACATCCTTTCAATCTTCTGGACCACCCAACTTAAACTGAAGCATTTTCCAAGCTTATTCCTTAGTTGATTTTTTTAATTAGTGGTCATAGCTTTCTGTGTGCACTATTTCTTTTCCTATCTATATTCACAGAAAACAGACCTGGGGCTTTCCATATCTTGATATAAAAGGAAAGAGATTCCTAGTAAATTCAGGTGAATTCATTAACCATGGTGTACCAAATCAATAAGCAAACACTTGAGCAGTAGGGATCCATTGATCTTCTTCTATCTGTATCTTCCTTTAGGCATACCAAAACTACTCTCTCTTTTTAAGTACTTGCCAGATTCACATGGGACCTCCACTATTATTGTGCAGAATTAGATGTTACACCAGTAAAGCCAATTTTCTGCAACATTCACATTTAGCAAACTAATTAGAACGTCATCCCCAGTTTGGAAGCCAAAATAAAACACAATGGACAAATACAGTCATACAACCATAATTGAAAAATGCAAGTAAAGTGAACAAAAAAGACAGACTAAGAACAGCAGACTTTCTTACAAAACAATCCCACCCACAGCTAGATCATGCAAAAAAACCCACTGAATACTGTCACAGGAATCCAGTTTAAGTTCCATTTTCAACAAAGTATGTAGTCAAATAGCTTTACATTTCTATGAAATTAAGAATGTTCTTTCAAATGTATACCACTAATTCATCAAACAACAATGCAAAGTTTAATGGATACAAATAATACTTTTCTAACTTTCTTTTGGGCAAACTCAAATAAAACTTTCCAAGAGAAGCAAATCTAGCTTTATTTCATTTTCCCTTTGACTGCTTCTCAAAGACTGGGGTTACTTGTTGTTCCCTGAAGGGGGGGCGGGGGAAGGGGTTGTCTTCATTTAGTTTGTTTGTTTTAATATGTTAACATCTTAAACATCAATAATGAGCAATAATGAATGGTGTAACACAACAACCCCCTGCAGCACTACAGGCTGGGGGCAGAGTGGCTGGAGCTGCCTGGAGGAAAAGGAACTGGGGATATTGGTTGACTGTCAGCTTAACATGAACCAGCAGTGTGCCCAGGTGGCCAAGAAGGCCAACAGCATTCTGGTATGGCAAGCAGGACTTGGTAGGTGATCATCCCCCCTCTACTCGGCATTGGTGAGGCCCCACCTTGAGTACTGTGTCCAGCTTTTGGGCCCCTTAGCACAAGACAGACATTGAGGTGCTGGAGAGGGTCCAGAGAAGGGCAACAAAGCTGGGGAGGGGTCTGGAGAATAAGCCTTATGAGGAGAGGCTGAGGGAGCTGGGGGTGTTCAGCCTAGAGGCGGTTGAAGGGAGACCTCGCTCTCTACAACTCCCTGAAAGGAGGGTGTAGGGAGGAGGGATTGGTCTCTTCTCCCAAGTCACAGGTGATAGAACAATAGGAAATGGCCTCAAGTTGCTCCAGGGGAGGTTCAGGTTGGATATTGGGAAAAATTTTTACAGGGAAAGTGTTATCAAGCATTGGAATGGGCTGCCCAGTGGAGTGGTTGAGGCACCACCCCTGGAGGTATTCAAAAGACAAGTTGACATGGTGCTTGGGCATATGGTTTAGTGGTTTTTTTTTTTTTGTCAGTTAGGTTGACGGTTGGACTGAATGATCTTAAAGGTCCCTTCCAACCTAGAGGATTCTATGATTCTAATGAAGGCCCAATGGATTACCAGTGTTAATGCATTTGGATACCCACACATTACACACTAAGACCTTGCTGCACACATGAAATGCAGTTATGAACACTCAAATTCCCATTCTAGGGAACACACATAACTGAGTGGTTATGGTAATGGTGCTTTGCTTCAGGAAACAAGCTTTGAAGTCTTTTATAGCAACACAACCATACGATTTTTCCCCCCTACACAAAATGCTTTCTACTCTTATTAACATGCTCAACAATTCTTCTGTACCTGAATCTAAATTTCTTTAGAGTATGCAGGTGAAATAATATGCCAATAACACTTCAATACCTTTCGGCCAGTGCTGAAAGGCTCTCCAGACTCAATCCTACATTATAAATTATGTTGATGACCTACAGCTCCAAGACAAATATTCTTCCCTTGGCGAGAAGGCAAATCAGTGATTGGCAGATTCTTCATACAGTATTTACTGCTTTGGGGGAAACACTAACTTTTTCACATGTCAGAAAGTGAACCACCTCACTGTCTAGAGTCCACCAAGGTATAAAAACTACTGCTTGTTAGCAATGCTTGCTCCATCTGACTCCATTTCACCATTCCAGCCAAACACATCAAATCAAACACAATAGTGCAAGCTGTCATACTGCAGAACAGAATTAGGCCATCCTCTCCACTTGGCACCTCTATGGATAAAAACACTATGAAGACAGCTTATAACAGAGTGGTTAGGAAACCAGCAGTGAATTAAATTAGTGGCAGAAAAAGCTTTGATTTTCTGCTACAATGAAAATCCAACATCCACTGTTACTCCTAAATGTTAAATCTTGTGAATTTATAATTCCAGCAGACTGTCAAATTCCATTTCTTTAATAAGTATTCATACATGTGAAAGCATTACTAGTATTTTAACTAGTGTCCTGAATATATGCCAACTGATCGTTCTTAGGTCACTCACCTCAAACACTCATAACTTGCTGCAGAAATCTTTTCTTGACCAATCAACCTCCTAATTCAATTACATTTCTCCCAGCTTTGCTCTTTGTTCCCCCCATACACGTGCACATACAATACCGCCATTCTTCCGCTATTCTGGTCTTGCAGAACTAAACTAACAGCACATACTCATTTTAAAGCCTTCCCCACAACTCATATTCCAATTCAGACTTATTTCATTTGTCTGAGAAGAAAAAACAAAACCTAACACGATAGGTTTTGCAAACCGATTTCAAAACCAGATGAAACATCAGTTTAGCCCAAATCCTAGTGAAATGTTTTTTGTGGTTTTTTTTTTTTTTAACTAAAATGGAAAAAAAATGCATTTGAAGTGATCACCCCACATTACCTACAAAAAGCAACACACCTGGCCATTAGTTTTTCCAAAACTACATTGTGCAGTTACAAATTTCTCTTACATGTCCTGAAGTGCCTTCGATACATATGCATGAAATTGCGCGATTTTGCTGTTCCATGCTGCACTGTACATTTATGGCTATCGACATCATTACAATCTCTTACAATAGTTTTCTCCACAGCAATCACAATCTTCATTTTGCCGGAATTATTTTGCATTTCCCATTCTCCAGTCCATATCCACAAGACAACCAATTCTGGCATACTTTATTTAAATCCCTCACTATTATTTCCTCTAACAAAATTTACTGGTGCGCTGTTTGCACCGTTTAGATCAGTAACCAACAGGCTACCAAACAACTGACCCAATAATAAATACTTCTCTCCAGTGCCTTATCTAGAACTGTAGCAGTACGTGGCACAACTGCCAACACCCCAGCGGCTTCCAACCTTATTTTCTACATGAGATTTCAAACTACAGGTGACTGTTCACTGCATGTGGTTAGATTCTTTCATCTTAACAAGGCATGCTAGCTGAACAAGTTTAACTAATGGTAATCTTTATTTTAGAACTTAAATTTTACAATTTCCTGATTATTTCCTAGCCCAAGTCTTATAATATGGTGAAAGACTCTCTTCTTTTGTACAGATAAAGCCACTGTTATCCCCCAGAATGGTGAAGTTTATCTACTTTGCCAGTTAGATCCTCAAATCTGAACGTCTGGCTACCCTCATTGGTGAGCCAAAGGAAGAGCAACGCTATGGCTATGATTCTTTTTTCAAGATTAAATTTATCATCTGCCAAACCTACATACAAAACCAAAATTTAGTTAAGAGACATCTCTACACTTCATGTCAGATGAGAAGTTTTGGCTTCTGCACCTCTGACATGAATGCTGCACTGGAGATCAAGAATCAAAACATTTATTCATAAATTTAGTAAGCTCTCCACTTTGTAAGAGTTCTGTTTTTTCCTTTCTTAAAAATCCCTCTGACCTGGAAAAAAGTTTTGAGTAATATTCTTATTTTGTGTTATAGGGGCATGATGGAGGGGAGTACCACTGCGAGAACAAGTTACAGCATAGCAGAGTTACACAAAAGTATTTGCTCAATTGAACTTACAGACACGACTGAAATCAAGGCAGTCAAAGAGTCTGGTCTTTTACAAAGAATGCACGATTCATAAAAAAAAGAATATGACAGAATTGATTAATCATGGGCTAGATTTAACACTCATGTCTAAGTAGTAAGAATCAGACAGGAATTTTGTCTAGTCGCAGAAAAGATCACTGCTCTCCTGCAACATACTCACTATGTGTTTGCATGTGTCATTTTTTTTTTTAGTTCATGGAAATAACTTTCTTTAGTTCTGCTAAGCTTTTCAGGTTTTCTTTCCTCCCACTTTAAGATATTTATGCACACTCTCTTCTCTCCATTTAGCCTTTCATATCTTTATATTCTGAGAAGCATCTACTACAAATACATTAGCTGTTATCCTATCTTTGCAAGCCTTCCCTGTGGGGCCTTATCAAACTTGAGACACAACCTTTTCAGTTTTGAGGTCAATCAACTATCTAAATCCCTTCCAGCTATCCACTGCTGCTACAAAACTCCACAGAAGGGGGAAATAAAAAAAAGACTTCACGTTTCTTCTGTATCGCCTGCATTGAAGTACTAAAGCACTGAACAGCCACCATCGAACCTCCCCTCATACATGCTGCCTTCTAAAGTCCAAGCAGCACTTCCTTACAACTGTATGAATTACACATTCACAGCAAAAATAAAAATGTCATTGAACCGTCTGGGCAGAAGGGGAAACGAAAAGAGAAAGGCAAGGATTTTGTCTCTTGTACATATTACCCTGCAAATCCTCAAGGAGTACTTAACCAAAAGATTTAGNCTTTCCCCTGAAGATTAGGGGCCAGGGAAAGAAGGCTTCAGAGTGAGGTCCTTTAAACACCCTTGAGCCAGGGAGGGCCTGCACCTGGGCTTGGCTGTAAAGATGAAAAGAGTTCAGCAGGTCCCAGCTTTATTCCCCACGAGGTGGGTCTGAACAGCCATTAGCAGAGCAGGCCCCTCAAGTGTCTGAGGGAGAGAATAACCTCCACTCAGTATTCTGCAGCATTTTATTCCCAAATAAAACTGCCAGCCCCGGCTCCAGCATCCTTATAAGAGCTACAAGGATGAGGACAAGACTCGGGGTTGTTCATCGCTGCAGCCCTTGCTTCAGCTCTCCTTCTCGAGACCAAATACCACACTTTGTATATTGGCACTTTTCCTTACCGTAAGGAGAATCCCTTTAATTGGTACTTAGTTAATCGATGTGAGCTACCCATCAAGACTCAGTCTCACACAGTTCAACATAGTTTCAACCTCAGTCTATCAATCTGCAGGTGGGAAGTTTAGCCCGTGTCTTCCCGCACGCTCTCTCGTCTTAATCACCATTTTGGCAAACCCAAAATCTCTACCAGGACTGCGAAGGGAAGGGGAAACAACCTAAGCATGGTGAGGGGTAAGCCTCTCATCTGTCCTTAGCTTATCCTAACTACTCCTTCATCTGACATGTCAATTCAAGAAATGGATATTGCAGACTTTTTTTTTTCCTTCAATTAAGAACACTGAGCCATGTACTCAAATGGCGATACACTGCTTTCATTATAAATGGTCAAATATTTCCGACAAAAGCAAATGCAAGTACCTCCGACAAGTCTCTATCTGAATATTAAATTTCAACTTAATAAATATGTTCAGAGAAGTTTGAAAAACATTGAGGTCCCACTGGCAGATAGAACTCACACTGCAGCTGTAATATTTCATCAAGTGTTGGATGGTTTATGTCATTTGTGTGGAAAAAAGGAACATTTACTGTATCAGCAAATTCCTACGTTTTCTAGCTCGGTTATTGACATGTGTAAAGGATATGATCATCAGTAAAAACAAAAAGTATACTGAAAACTTTGTGGTTCATCAATAATTGAGTTAAGCTATGCTGAGTTATTTATTATTAATCTATTTACATGCGTTAAAGTCAGAGGGCTTATCCCCTAAGCAGAGACTGATAAAAAGAAGGGGAAAAAAAAACTCCCACAAAACAGAACAAAACCAGAAAACAACCCAAAAACCCGAAATCTCTAAACCTAGCTGTAATTTCAGTTTTTACTACAGCATGTTTATAAAAACACATCAGTTGAAGAGCAGCTGCTCTTTAACAAAGAGTATTTCATATAGCTTTAGCTCTAGAATGCAAAAAAAAAAAAAAAACCAAAACCAAAACCATTCAAACATGCTTTGTAGGGCAACATTATTGCAAAAAAGCATTTGTAGATCAACATTACAACAAAAAGCATTATTAAGGACCGAGAGCAAATTAAAGCTTTTAGATAGCCTTGACTTTCTTTGATGCAACGGAACACATGAAAGTAGATCTGTCCTGGCTAAAGTGGATATGCATTTTTGCAATAATGTTGTTTCCCTTGCCAATTTCCTACTCCTTTTGAAGAATTCAGGCAGTGGCTACTACAACCAGTACACGATAGATTGCCTCTTTCAAACCTCTCTTTCTTACAAAAAGCTTAGCAAAACAACAAAGTTTTTTATTACCATAAAATATTTTTTTGATACATTCTATATATGTTTGAAAAAATTTCTAGGAAAAAGACCGATGGTTTTTATAGCAATGGGCATTTTGGGCATATTTTTAAAGGGAAAAAAAATACATGTGTTTGAATGCTGCGTGAGTAATTTTAGAGAAGCTTTAAAACTAATTCAATGCATTTAAAATGCTATATAATTCAACATTCGGGATGAAGGGTCAACAGGGGTTAAACTGGCTGTCCTTCTTGACTACATTCATAAATGTCTTTTCTAGCTGTACCTATAGAAGCAACTGCAGCGTAACTTGGATATTAAATCCTCCAAGGAAACCAACAATAAAAGCTGCAAAGAATTTCACAAGGGTTTGGGCTTTTTTTTTTCCTTAGGTGTTAATTAAATGATCATTTAACACTGAAATGTAAACACAACATTTTCATCTACTGACAGCATAGCCTATTATAAATCCAGGGTAATAAACGTCCTGGTGTTAATACTCTGAACCAAGTTCCCACAACACACTAAGATGCCTTGTCGTGTCTAAGGTTAAGCATCTAGACACAAAACAAAGATTGTGCCTACTCGACTTCCAGTTCAATTTTCCCATCGCCCAGTGACCTAGGTAACACTTTGAGCAATAAAGAATAAATTTAATTTCTGCAGCATTTTGTGAGGATTAGGAACAATTGTTGGCCTGCAATGACTTTTTATCCTTGGATTCTTTCTCTTCCAGAGCATTCCCCCAGTTCTAAAAGAAAATTCTGATGGTTTAAGACACAGAACAAACAGAACTTTAAATTAGGCTTTTTTCAATCAATTGGAACTGTTGGAGGGGAAGCAATCAACCTTTCTTTGGACTTTTTCTCAGCTATTCAGTTACTTTAGGCTTTAATCTTCCACTCGCAGAAGAAACCTACCATCATAGGGACAGGCCTCTATACTTTCACGTCTTCCCTTGGCCTGATTTATTCTTCTATTCTATTCTTTTTTTAATCAAGATGACATGTGGCCGCACTTACACATCCACTCTGTGCAAGACGAGACTTACAGATGTCCTCTTTATAACATTTCACACCATGTTTCTGCACCACAAAATAACGGCATTTCCTCTGACATGCCTTTTTACTTTTCATTACTTCCTTCACTGAGATTCAGTTTCCTACTTAACTCCTGCCTAAAAGGTTTCCTGTGTCACAATTTACCGAAGCTTTCAAGGTTAACCCTCCAGCAACAACCCAGGGACTGATTCAGGCTGGGCACGAATATGGTTACAGGTGACCCAAACCCAGTTACTTTCATTTTCATATTAAAAAGCAATTATCTCAGTTTTCTGCTTTGACCGCTATCACATCAACAAAATTACAAAGGATAATTATTTACGCTTGGGGCCAAACCAGCCAAGGCAACAAAGTCATAATAGCTATAGTAGATCTCTCCATTACTCTGAATGCCAGCACATTATTTTAAGAGTTACTTGGGCTTGAGAAAGTTAAGTAATTATTAATATGATTCATGTTTTTGCCTTTGACACATTTAAGTACCAACGCCTAATAGCATCAAAGATTTTGACAACCAGATATTTGTGTTGGTCCAGAAGAATCGCCTTAAACAGTATTTCTGTTTGCTTGGTGTTTAACATGATTTTTCAAACTAAGGTTAAAAGTGACTATCAGCCGTTATGGAGTATTTGTTCTAATGAAAAATCAATAGTTCTAAGTATCTCTACAGATGCCTTTTCACTGAAATTAGTCAGCTATATCACTTGGTAATGCAGATTATGTAACGATTTAGTGATCTGTCCAGTAACAGAATTAGCTTACAGCCCCAGAAGTCCATGCAATTTGCCATTTTATCCCATAGCAAAGGAAATACCACTTGTAAAGAGACAGCAGTTAAATTATGGGTTTTATAATTAAAGAATTAAAGGCAAATTTAGATGCAATTTAAAGACCCCTTCGAATTATCTCAAAATTAACAATACAAAGATCCATTTTGAGAGTGCTATTTCACAAGAAAAGTGTTTGTTTTGAATTTTTAAAAATCCAATAGTACTACTTCAAGTAATAACTTTGAGCCTGATTTCAGTATATTTGGTACACCGTTTTGTTTTTTGGTTTTGGGTTTTGGTTTTTTTTTTCCAGCAGAGCATCGTGGCAGGTGCTGTGAAAATACAAAAGGAAGCATAGCTCAGGAAAAGCCTACAGATTAAGAGATTCTAAATCAAAGGGCAGGAAGAGTAGCGTAGTGAAGTTTGAAGTCCAGTGATAATACATTTCACTTTTTATTTTTTCCTTCCTGAGTACATTTCAAAAGTTCATTCTGGTTCCACCAGCACTTTCACTCAGCTAAATCTAAGGTTGAAATGTTTGCTGTTGCTAGGATATAACTGCTGCGAGTTGTACACCAAATGCTTATGTGTAATTCTTGCTTCTGCGCTCACAAATAAATCACCTGATGAATTAAACAAGTTTTTTTTTTTTGCAGCACTTCCAAAAAAAACCTCTGAAACCTCAAATCAGGACATCTTGCCATCGCTAACCCTTCATAAGTAGGGCTCACATTTGAGGCAAAGTTACAGTGGTTTTCCCCCCACACACTTTGCTCACTACATTGTAAAGGATGACCAAGTTTTTTTCAGTTTTGAAACATTCAGCAGAAAATGAGAACTGAAGGTAGAAGTGAGTGACGGTAGGATAAAAAAAAAAAGACTCACAAGCAAACCAAGCCCAGTTACATAAAGCATTCAAGCTTCCAAAGCACTTTTCTTTCGAGTTGAAAAAATGAGCAGGTAAGAAAGAAGGAGCAGTTTTTTATAACAGCTCACAGAATTTTATCTTCTAGATCTTCCATCCAAGAAATGAATGCCAGAGATGGGTGACTACAAATGGAGCACAGAGGCAGCATGGGTACACTTTGGTTTCTTCTTACAAATAATGAACCTCAACAAACATTTTTTAATACCTATATTCAGACAGTCCTGTCTCTATCTAGGGATTGTAATTACAGCGAAAACAGAACTAACTGACAGTGGGCTTGCAACATATGGGAAGAAATTCACTCCAAAAACATCCTCAACTGAGGCAATAAGACTTTACATGAGTAACGATGCACTGACATAGCAAAGTTATGGTAATGTTGCTTCCACGCTGCAAGAAGGAGTAGTAATTACTGTTATGTATTAAATTAGGGATTTGTTTTCAGTTACTGGCTTACAATACCACAAAGCCAAAACTGTGTACTCCTTTTATACATATACTACATCCAGTAGCTCTTAGTTAATAATTTGGAAAGATACTTATTTTCTAAGAACTACAGTCACTGTTCAAAAGCGATGCTAATAAAACAATGCTGGCAATCAAAAACTAATTGGTATTAAAAACAGTATGTTCTTAGCAACTTTTCTATTCATGAGCATATTATTTGTTTAGATAAGACACTATAAACATTGTGTCTGAACCAAACTACTGCTGTAGAAAACCACAAGAAGTCATAACACTGGCGGGATAGACACAATGTGCAGGAGACTTATTTGTTTCTATTTAACTCTAAAAGGATAAGATTGAAATCATTAAAAACACACAAACAAACCAAGTTTGCTTGTACACAAGCTGCCAGAATGCCCCAGAACACAGAAAAACGGAAACAAGTAACTAAAAAACCCACACACTTTCTTGGGAAGGATCAAGAAACAAGGTGGCTTCACAGTTCATGTCCAAATAAATCGTTTAACTGCTGCACATCCAGCACACCCCTGCAACAAGGCAGAGCATGCTGTAACGTTATTGCGGCACATAGAGCAGGGAAAAGCCACCCATTGCTCTTATCCAGCGGTGGATCTACTTGCAGAAGGAGAGGGAATCGCCTATATTGCCTTTTCCAAACGGGAAACTCATTCTTTCCCTTTGTTGGATTTGTAACATCTACAGCCACCTGTTTGCAGTTGGAATAGGATTTCAGAGGCTCTGGGATAATGAGCGCTTTTCTAATAAACCATTTCTCCAGAGCTGTTAAAATGGATTCAGCCCAAAGATAAATATCTTCTCTCCAAAATGATGACTATAGTCTCACTTGCCACGATTACTATTAAAAGGAATATGAAAAAAACCATAAAATTAAGCCTCAAATGCAGCTACCTTAACAATGAGATCAGCACTTAAAAAATAGTTTAAAAGTTGCTGGTTTAGCACCTTACATACATCACATTTTTACCTTTTTTTTTTTCTTCTTCTAGCTGATGTTTTGTGTGGTTTGTTTTGAGTTTGGGGTTGTTTTTTTTTTT
>VXBJ01005970.1:4103-18544 GCA_013400055.1 Nycticryphes semicollaris
GGATGCCATTCAAAATAGTAAGCAAGATAGTTGTCAAACACGAGATCTTCAGAGCATGCCTAACACTTCTGCTTCTCCCACCTCCCACTTTCTTCTCGGCGTGCAAGCCAACTGTTACTAACCAGCTAATGAGAAGGTAAACACTCACCCCCAAGTTCTCCAAGAGCAGCTGCATAACCTCGTCGCAGAAAGGCAGGATGTTGGATTGCAGGGCTCTGCATAAGTCACCAACCAGGCCCACTGCAGCCAGACAAACCTGCAAATAGAACAGCAAGGAAGACACCCACCCAGTGAGTCAGTCTTCCAGGCTCTTACGGCTTAATAAAGCACTAAGTAGTGGGGAGAGTCTGCAGTCATTAAACCACCAGGAATAACAACCCTCAGGCTGATGGGTCCCTGCTTCCACAACCATTTCTATCACAAAGCTGCTGAGCTGCTTCCCCAAGGGAAGATTGTAGGATCATGGAATGCTTTGGATGAGAAGGGGCCTTAAAGCCCATCCATCCCTGGGCAGATGGGATCCACCTCCCGCCAGACCAGGTTGCTCCAAGCCCCCTCCAACCTGGCCTTGAACCCCTCCAGGGATGGGGCAGCCACAGCTTCTCTGGGCAACCTGTTCCAGGCTCTCACCACCCTCACACCAAACAAGTTCTTCCCCACATCTCAGCTCCATCTCCCCTCTTTCAGGGTCAAACCCTTCCCCCTTGTCCTAGGGCTCCCCTCCCTCATCACGGTCCCTCCCCAGCTTTCCTGGAGCCCCTTGAGGGACTGGAAAGGGCTCCAAGGTCTCCCCTGGAGCCTTCTCCATGCTGAGCCCCCTCAAACTCTCTCAGCCTGTCCTCACAGCAGAGGGGCTCCAGCCCTCCCAGCATCAACAAAGATGCCAATGTGGTGACATGTACATGGGTCTGAACCAATGCCACCACCAAATCCAGTGGCCATGACCAAATTCAGGGGCCGGGTGGTTCAAAAATCTGCCCCACAGCGAGTGCCACGACTTGGCCTTCTCACGGAAACCACAGCCAGTGGCAACCTCCTTCCTCATCGAGGCCAATTAATGCAAAGCCAGTGTGAAAACACCGGTGTCGGGTCAATGAGGACCTTCTGCTGAGTTAAACAGGCGAGGCTGAACCTGTGTGTGCAGCCAGTAATTAGAGAAAAGTCCACGGGGCTGCAGTTTTGGTTCCAGTGCCAGAACGGGTGGTGTTTTGGAGCTGCACAACCCGCTGAACTCCGTGCCTGGGAGCAGGTGAGGATTTAGAGACTGGGAAGGTGGGGCTGCCCGGTGTGAGCTCTACCTGGTACTCAGCGTAGTTCTTCAGCCCGATGCCGAGGAAGGGTTTGAAGGCATCCATGTACTTCAGGAACTCTCCACCTAAGACTGTGCAGGGAATATATTCCAGTTAGAAAAAAAAAAAAAAACAAACCACAAAAGCCCAACCTACAACATATTTACTGGAGTTCAGCAAAGCTGAAGCCCACCATCATATTCCACCCCCACCCAGTACCTAGTGGCTCCAGCAGGACACTCTTCAGTACGTTTATAGTCAAGCAATATTTAAAGTGAAATATTACTGCTCTTCTCTGCCAACTGAGTCTTTGGTCCTAAGAGGAAACCCACCTTCATTTCCACTTGCTGGTGAAGTGTGCAATGATCCCACTCGACCTCCTCACTCGCTAACGAATCCCACTAAACGTTCCCCAGAGCAGCCCCGAGGGGTACCCACCAAAACCTGCTCCCCACAACACAGCAGTGTGGGAAGGGGCTGCTCCAAAAACCCCAGAACTAACTCCGTGGCACAAGGTGCCCCATGTTCTCAGAGCAGTCAGGGATGTACTTCCACCAGAAACAGGTCCCAACCCCTGCTCACACCCTGTCCCCTGCTGGGATAAGAGCCTCAGGAAGAAGGGAAGGCTCAAACGAGCCTCTTCAGGAACTGATCTCCCTGAAGACCCATTTCCTTTTTGGCTTCTGATGGAGACAAGGTGGGGGGAAGGCAACGAGGTCACAGACAGGCTTTTAACAGCACCTCAACCCTCACACTCACACGTGGCGTTTGACAACACAACGTGTTCCTGCAGCTCCGGGTGACACCGGAGCCACCACCACCTGCTAAACCTGAACCACGAAGCTCAAACTGCCTGCAACCCAAATTTGCTTTGACTTCACCCCTTCTGACCCACTCTCGTGCTCTGCCAGGGTGGTTTCTTTTTAAACAGGAGCATCGACTGTAAATCCTCCACGGACAGAACCCCACCAAAGCCCCGCAGGTCACAGCCAGCGGCGAGTCTGAATTATTAAATTCATATAAATCTGTGCTGTGGCACAAAGGGAGCGGGTTCCCCTTGTGCTGGGCACCCCACAAAACACCAGTTAGTTTTGGTTGGATGGTTGGGGTTTTTTTTCACCCCCTCCCCAGGGAATTTGCATTTTAATGGAAAATGAACCATTTGTTCATGAAACAGGGTAACCAGCTCGATCGCTGCGGTGAGACGTGGTCAGAACCACACCTCAAGCAGAGCCAGGAACTAATTGTGTTTTTCACCAATATATAGTCAAAAAGAGAAGGAAGGAAACACCAATTCTGCCCCAGCTCTGTCTTTCCTCCCCCCACCTCACCCCCAAGATGACACCCACCTTCTACCAGGGTGCTGACTGCCATCAGGGCGTCCTCCTGCACACCCCCCGAGCCCGCTGTGCTCTGGAACATTCTCAGCAGAGAAGCCATCACCACATCGGAGATCTGCAAAGCATCCTGGTGCTGGACCTTCCGGAGGACGTTCTGGGTGGGAGGGGGGAGAAAAGAAATTGGGAACTGCTCCCATTTAGGCGAGGCCGGAGCGCGCCTCCACATCCCCTGTGCTGGTTCCCGACGCTCGTGGCCGCTCTGGGCTGCTAAAAAAGAAGCTGCTGTTTGAATTCTGGTGCTGCAAAAAAATATGCTTTGTCAGTGCAAGCACAAAGTCCCTTTCATTGGAAGCTGCATTCAATTTGCCAGCTACAGAACAAGCTGAATTTACCTTTCCTGCTGCACAGGCTGTTCTCCCGGCTTTGAATTAAGCTGGTGTTATTAAATGTGGCCAACCCAAATTTGGCCCTACTAAAAAAAAAAAAAAAAAAAAAAAACAAGTCCAAAAAACCCAAACCCCATCCCTTTTCCATCACAGCAATGTGACTGTAACCTCTTGCTGCCAAGTACGAGCTGCACATGAGCTTGGCTTCTGAGCCACAGAATTAAAGTTCAGAAAGTTTAATTGGTTGGGGGGGGACCTGCTGGAGAGCAGCTCTGAGGATAAAAGACCTGGGAGTCCTGGTGGGCAATAGGATGCCCATGAGCCAGCAATGGGCCCTGGTGGCCAAGAAGGCCAATGGCATCCTGGGGGGCATCAGGAAGAGTGTGAGCAGCAGGTGGAGGGAGGTCATCCTGCCCCTTTGCTCTGCCCTGGGGAGGCCCCAGCTGGAGCACTGGGACCAGTTCTGGGCTCCCCAGTTCCAGAGGGACAGGGAACTGCTGGAGAGGGGACACCAAAGGGCCACAAAGATGCTGAGGGGCCTGGAGCATCTCTCTGCTGAGGAAAGGCTGAGGGACTCAGGTCTGTTTAGTCTGGTGCTAGAGGCTTTTGAACGAGAAGGATGAAGTCAGTGATTTCTCAGAACAACCTGGAGACAACACCCCGGAGACCCCTCTTGAAGCTCCTGCAAGAGGTTAAGGGAAGCTAAAACCAACAGACAGAGGCTGTTTCGTGCGGGCGAGGAACAGGGTCCCTTCCCTGGGGCTAGAGGAGAGGAATATGAACTGCAGAGGACAGGGAAGAGCACCCAACTGGGGAATAAACCCGTGCAGAGGGAGATACCCTGCTCTGCTTTTACTTCAGATTACACAGCACCTGATTACCCCCTCCAGAAGAAAATGCTCCTTCCTTCTCCGAGCCGGGCTGATGCTGAACCTACGTCTATTACAGGGGTTTAAATCAGCGCCTCGTGGCTGTTATTAAACCAGGCACGACAGCTCAGACACCCCCCCCTTCCTGCAGCACAAACAGCGAAGGCCACGGTATCAAACACCAGGGATTTCAGAGGATGGACTGATCACCCTCCCGAGAGGGGGTTTTTTGGGGGGAAAAAGGAAACATTAAATTAAAATAACAAGTGGCTCTTTTCTGCAGACTTTGTAGGAATGAGCAAAGAACCGAAGTGCGCTCGTACTCCGAGTCACACGGGCTGTTCATTACCAGATGTTTAATTTCAAGGACACTCAGTGCATTTTAATTAGTGCCATTTTAAATAAGAACATCAACCACAAGAGGCAGATGAACAAATTAAAGCCGTTATGGAGGTTTTTTTTTTGGTCTGTGCCAACCAAAGCAATTGTTCAGCCTGTAGCCAACATAAGAGCCAAGCTGAAAGAATATACAAATCTCTAACGTGCCACATACAGCGTTCTTTATTCATATTGCCCTAAATTTTAATCAGTTGTACTCCACTGAAGCCTTCTGAACCCTGTATCACCTCCCACACGTCAGCTGGGACACAAGATCCCATTTCCTCCTTCAGATCTCATCAACAGGACCAAGTCTGCATCCTTGGGGGTGCAGAAACGCCTCTAAAACCGCCTTTTCCCCCCCAAAAATACCATCACGGGAGGCAGGAACTTACCTGTAAAGTAGCACAAAGAAGAGACTGAAGATCATTGAACTGGATTCTGTCAGAAGTGCTCTGGATGTGAGACTGGAAAATAAAGAGGAAAGGCCCAGATATAAAAAAAGCCACATCCAGGCAAACCCTGCGGAGCTCGACAGCGCTAGGAGTCGCAGAGATGAAATTTTAAGTATTTGTTTCTTCAAATTTAAGAGGAAGCTTAATATATCTACTGTAATACACCCAGCCAGCAACAAAACTCATTTTTCTATGCCCGATGAACGCGCAGCCCGACACCAACACCACTCAGTTCCCTTAAATCCCCTCTTTTAATGGGGGTTTAAAGCTGGGGTTTTACCTACCTCCATCTGCAGCACTTGCTGAAGCCGCTCCATGATGACCAGGGTTGTCTTTTGGACAGCAGGGTAACAGTCCTTGGCACTATTTTTCACTATTTCCATCAGGGATTCATAGGCAGAACTCCTCAAGTTATTCTGGTGTCCATCAGGCCTGGAACAGAAGGAATGTATTTGCAGCTCCTGGGTTTGCTTAGAAACAGATTGTTTTGATTTTCCTCCCCCCCTCCCCTCAGTAAATCGGTACCAGCTCGATGTTAGTGTTGTGACAAGCAGAAGCACTTCCATTCCTCTATTCCAAGACTTGAAAGTAAATTAAATTCCTGAAGCCACTTTTGGAATGCTTTTTTTTTTTTAAATCCATTTGCTATTAATACTGATTTTCAGTATCTTCACTCACTGGCAGCAAGTAGAGGAGCAAGAAAAAGCCTCAAACCCCCCTGTTTTCCAGCATGTTGTTACCCTGCCTGGGAAGGGATGGTCTCGGGAGGGGAGCAGCATAAATTACCACCTCCCAACTGTCCCCCTGAGTTAAATTCCCACTGAAGCCAGACGAGATCTAAGATATGACCAACGGGGCCTCAGAGCCTTCAGCCAGACGCTCTGCCTCTGGTTGGGTGTAAATTAGATGGGAAGAGTTTAGACTCTGAACCTTTCAGACAGGGACAGCGTTTAAGGAGAAGTCGTCCTGCAGCAAAAGGCTCCAACTGGTGACTGAACTGATCCCAGGATTGAACTCTGAGCTGTCAAGATTTATGCCACCTTCAAGGCAGAACACGACTCCGGCATCACCCTTCTTTCTGCACCCGCAGAACCGAGACCAAAAATAATAAAAATCTATGTTTTGCCTCATCTATTTATATTTCAGCTTAGTTGGGAAAAGGACAGGATCCAGCCTAACTAGGTCCTCGGCTCTTCTGGGAGAACCTGGTGGCAGCCTGAGTGGCTGGGACACTACAGGGCAGGAAACAAACCCCAGGGAAAGGGGCTGCACGACACACACACACACACGTTTCTAATTCTGTCTCTCTGTGGCCCCCGTTATCCAGGGGCCTCGTGGCCAACCTTGAAGAGTCTCGTGACCACCCTACAAAGACACCCACAGGCCTCAACTGGGCTCAGAAACCTCCCAGTGAAATGTGGAAAAGGCACTCGTGGAGGAAAAGCTCAGATTTACCGAAGGCAGATAGGGACAAAATGCTGAGAAATTATTCTGTGCCAACAGCTTTTCTCCCTGGGAATTCACATTCCACCCCCCACCTGCTCCCAAAGCCACGGGACAATAAAACACCGTTTAAACTGCAAGAGAGAGGCCCGAGAGCCTGAAGGAATATAAAAAAAAAGGGGGTTTTTAGAGCCCAAACCCTCCGGTTCCACGTTACCTATCTGCGGTCTCCAGAAGCTTCTGGACTATTAGCTCAAACGAAGAGGATAAGCAGTAGGTTGCTGGTTCTTCCTGATCATCAGCCACATCTGCAGCTTCATAGGCAGCTTCAGCAAGACTGGAGAAGGCCTGAAACACACAAGAACCGTTCCTGTCACTCGGGGTGAGTCGACCCCTCGCAAGGCCAGGAACCATCTATTCCAACAGTTCTCATTCTAACACCACAAAAGCCCCCAAACTGCTGGAGGATCAACAGCTCCTTTCAGGAACCGCTCACTGCCCCAAGTTCTGGTGCAATAGTGGTGAAAAGTGCAAGGATTTGAAACATAACATTAACACCCCGGGCAGTCACACGCCGGTGTGGTGTTACTGGTCTCAACTGGCAGCTGCCAAGAATCAAAGCAAATAAAGGCAGACTCCTCCAGCCTCGCAGGGTATTTATTAACAGATTCTACCCATCACCGTCATCGCCACCGGGTAGAATCCCAGTTTAGATACGGCAGGGACTTGCTCCAGTTCCCAGCTGCAGAGCAATTGTAACTGCCCCGAGACAGGCAGATGAGAAAAGCCTCCTGATTTCCATTTTCAATCTAAAAACATATAGTAGTCATCGTCTTCAGGAGACAAAAGCCCCCGCGACATGGACTTTTGCCAGGATCAACGCGTGGGGGAAAAGCTCGTGTGCTGAGCAGAAACCTTCAAACCTCTGGAATACAAAGAGAAGGAATTCTGTCATTTCTAAACCTTGCTTTGACACGCAAATACTCCTCTCCAGCTCAGTCTTTATGGAGCAGCTCTCTTAGAAGGCACCGAGGGACACATCCTCTTTAGAGCTGAGAGATCCCAGGTGCTACCCGGGAGTAGGCACCGCTACAACCCAAGTTACAAACCAGCCCAAGGGACTGCAGCTCTGCAAGCAACCAAAAAAAACCCCCAAAGAATAAATAATCTCATGCTCCTCAATTTAGTTCCGGAGCCGCTGTGGCTTTAGGTAACAGGAAACAAGGTGTTTGGTCTCTCCCTTAAGAAGACAATCCAGCTGCAGCCATGAAAGAACCAGCTAAATCCCAGCACACCTTTTCTGAAGAGCTGCTATCAGGGACAGTTTCCACGGCATTTTCAAACTGAAGGCAGCTTCTACGCTCAGTGAACATTAGCCTTTTGGGCCTTAAAACCCATTTCTTCCCTTTCTTTCTTTCTTTCCCACTGGAGTCACACACCAGAGCTGAGACACCAGGTAACCCCAGTCACCCACAGCACGAGTCACCTCTGAAATCCATTTAAGCGTGCGAGTACATATCTGTGTGTGTGTATACACATAAAAACGTGTGTGTATTCCTCAACCTGAGTTGATAAAACCCCTCACTCAGCCCAGAGCCGAGGGGCAGCCTTACCCAGCAGACGTTGGAGGCCACTCGGGGCTCGGCGCTCAGGCCCTCCATCAGACACTGCAGCAGCGGCGCGAGGTAAATGTCGTTGATGGCAGCTTCAGGGAGCATCTCGCAGATCCTGCCCACGGTCCAAGCGGTCGTGTCTCGAACCACGACGCTGGGGTCCTTCATTAGTTCTATTAAAGTTGGCATCGCCTGGAACGGAAGAGCGTGACGGGGGTAAGAGCTGGGGTGGCACCCAATATATGGAAATACCAATTTGCCCCCTGCTTTTCAGTGCCTTCCCTTTGAGCTCCCAGCAGATTGTGGAGGGCAGGATGGTCTAGATCCAGTTAAGCCATTATTCTGATATTGGAAGATTCGTGAAGTTCTTCCCCAGTGATTAGACTTAAGAACTGAGGCATTTGGGGTCGGGTATCCTGAAGTCCTGCACATCCCTGTGATTCAGAGCCATGTAACCAAACCACCTGCCCTGGGCCTACCATGTATCTCTAAAACACGATGACAAGGTGGCATCCTTTTGCTTTTCCTCACATTACGAACAACGTGTTAAAGCAGGCACCCTCCTCCAAATAAATCAGAAAGCTTTTGCTGGACAAGCCTCCAAGAAAACACAGCAAACTGTACCTGTATGACTAGTGGTTTGAGCTGGTTTGGCTCTGGTCCTTCCAAAATGCACCCAAAAGCCATCACAGCTGCGTCTCTGTATCGCCAATCGGGATTTTTAATGTGTTCTTTAATAAAGGGCAGCACATGAGGAACAATGTCATCTTCACAGCAGGTCGCCAGGAGCATGAGGCAGACTCCTGCTGCTTTGCAGGGATTCCAGTCGTCGTCATCATCGTTTTCATCCTGGGAGGAGAGAGAACAGCACCCCTGGTCAGTCTGGGGGAACATACTCCTTGCCACCCACGGGAGCAGCGTCCTGTTGGATCTACTGTGGGTAACATCTGCCAGGTGTGAGATTTAGAAATTCATAGAGCTGTAGAATGGTTTGGGTTGGAAGGGACCTTCCAAGTCCATCGAGTCCAACCCCCTTCCTTGGGCAGGGACATCTCCAACCAGACCAGGTTGCTCCAAGCCCCCTCCAACCTGGCCTTGAACCCCTCCAGGGATGGGGCAGCCACAGCTTCTCTGGGCAACCTGGGCCAGGCTCTCACCACCCTCACACCAAATACGCTCTTCCTGAGACCTCATCTCCATCTCCCCTCTTCCAGTTTAAAACCCTCCCCCCTCATCCTATGGCTCCCCTCCCTGATCAAGAGTCCCTCCCCATCTCTCCTGGAGCCCCTTTAGGGACTGGAAGGGGCTCCAAGGTCTCCCTGGAGCCTTCTCTTCTCCAGGCTGAACCCCCCAACTCTCTCAGCTTGTCCTCCCAGCAGAGGGGCTCCAGCCCTCCCAGCATCTCTGGGGTCTCCTCTGTCCCTGCTCCAACGGTTCCATAATCTCCTGCTGTTGGAGGCCCCAGAGCTGGAGGCAGCACTGGTTGGGGGGGTGTCTCCCCAGAGAGGGGCAGAATCCCTCCCCTGCCCTGCTGGGGATGCGGGGAGCTTCATGGCCAGCTTTACACCACTCAGCACCTCCAAAGTCCCTCTCAGCAGGGCTGCTCCCCCATCCCTTCACCCTCAGCCTGCACCGATACTGGGGGTTACCCAGGACCCTGCACTTGGTCTGGCTGAACCTCATGATGTTCACATCAAAGCAGTTCTGGAAGCTACACCTCTGGCAGAGAAGTGACTGGAGCCCATCTCTGCTTTTCCATCCCGCTGTAAGGCTGCTGTCTCCCCACTGACACATCTCCAGCAGCCTCATGCATCTCCCAAATGGCTTCTCTCTCATACAGGCCGTTTTGTTCCTTTAAGCCACGCCATCACCTCTCAGAGCGGCCCCTGCAGCAGTTAAATACCTTCTTCCCCCCTGTCCACTGCCAGCTCAGCCACCAACCACATCCCTTTGAAGCCCTGGTACCTGCCATTCCCTTCTCTGTCTTATCTTTCCCATTTTACTCAGCACGTTACAACCTCCCATGGCTCAACTCTCCGCTTCCGAGCAGACAGCGAGGCAACGAACTGGGAAACGCTCCCCTGGGCTCAGTAAGAGCACCCAGCATTCTCCCAGCTCATCAGGGTAAGGCAAACGAACTCCGTCCTGTACGGCTCTAATTAACAGGTTTATTTTATAATTAGACCTGCTGTAGCCAGTGATTCCATTCACTTGGATTAGGCCGGGAAACACGGCCCAGACAAGTCCCCGTGAAGCACTTAATAAGGACTCAATAAACCTGGACTTTGCTGTTCAAAGAGTAAAAGCTCTGGAATTCCAGAAATGGGATCTCTAAGGATGCAAAGGAGGGAATATCAGTTTTCATTTCCCTAACATTTTGTGAGGAACACGGGGAAGTATCAAAACTCTTCCAAAACCATACACACAAGTGGGTACTAATAGAATTCAGGCTAAAGAAACAGCAGGGCCTGCAGTCTCACAGTCTCAGCCCTAAAAGCCATGCATCATTCGCTCAGAGTGGTGCATGAGGGCTCATCACAGACCGAGGACTGTCACGATGGGGGCACAAAACCACTGAAAACTACACCCTCAGGACCTGGCACGTCAAGAAGTCACCTCTGGAAGGGACAGTCTGCCCCTCCATGGAGCAGCAGCAGCACCGTCCCAGCGCTGGGAAGTGGCTACGGGGTGGATTTTTTGACACGGGGTGGGGATGTTGGAACTCACCTGTTTTGTTAACGTTTGTGTTAGAATTGGGACCAAATACTGTAGCGCTCCCTTGGCATAAAATTTGCTAGTGTGCTCTGGAGGCCTTCCTTGCTCTGCTGCCTAGAGAAAAAAAAAGGTTATAAAATTATTCAAATGATTCTCCGTGGCTTTACAGGCATGAGGTGTGAATTACGAGCTCCAGTAGATGGGAACTCCCTTTTCCATGCTTTCCTCTCCTTCCCAGCACAAACTTTAAGCCCCCATGACACACAGGACCCTCAGGGACACCCTACAATGACCCCAGTTCAATATTCCAGAAGCAAATCCAATTTGCCATTCCATACACACACAGAGCCCCTCCTCACCCGGTGCAAACACAAACAAATATTTTCACTTTGCAGTTCTGTATAATTAACAAGTGACCCCGAGCAGAAGCAGCAAGAGGTCTTCAGCACATTAACTAAAACCTATGTGCTCCTGCTTGTCCTTTTATCCTTGCTTTTTTTTGGGGGGCATTTAACATAAATATATATTTAGTTGCTTTTAAAGATGGATATGATTCATCTAGAGCCCTTCAAGGTTTAAGCTATTATTGATCTCTGCAGCTAATTTATGCAAACAGCATCTGCACGCAGAACAATACCCCAAAATCATCTCCAGCCCCATCCATTGTAGGGGATAATGATTACGTTTATTTCATCCCATAATTTTATCCTTACACTCATAAATAATGTATTATATGGAACGTGATCAATCATTTTGCGCGCTGGGGTAAGACTTCTCCCAAGTCACAGGCAACAGGACAAGAGGAAACGGCTTCAAGTTGCACCAGGGGAGGTTCAGGTTGGGGATCAGGAACAATTTTGACAGGGAAAGGGTTCTGAAGCCTTGGACTGGGCTGCCCAGGGCAGGGGTTGAGGCACCATCCTTGGAGGGACTGAAAAGCCGGGTTGACACAGTGCTGAGAGATGTGGGTTAGTGATGGGTTTTTATCAGAGTTAAGGTGATGGTTGGACTCCGTGATCTTAAAGATCCCTTCCAACCCAGACAACTGTTATGATTCTATGACTAAGCCCCTCACTCCTGTAACAGACCCCAGAAATTTTAGGTGTCAGTAACAGAGTCCCCTGGATCTCCAGGACATCCAGAAATTCTCTCCCTTCCACGTGGTACGTATTACTCACTAATTCCAGATGCCATCTTAACGAAGCAATAGCTCAAAGATCTTCGTGACACTGAGAATTTTCTGGTATTAAGCTGTGCCTCACACTGTGCTTAACGCACATTTAGGTTAACCTTAGACAGGAGGAGCTGGAGCTGACTTAGGAATGCTAAAGAGAAATCAGGTAGCTGTCACGTAGCGTTTGCAGGAAAGCAGCGCTCGTACGTCACAGCGTGTTCTCATCAAACCTGTCACAGGATCTTTATCTCCAGCAGCTTCAGTTCCCAACCTGGCTGGCAGTAAAACCATTTTGCTCACTTAAAAAAAGGCAGTTCACCCTAATTTACTCTAGTAAGTGAAGGGGGTTACAGCTGAGGTACACTTAGAACTTTACATTAGGCTACAGAGCCTAGAAAATAACCCCAGGAGTTGTTTTCTCCCCGAGGGAATTCCAAACGGTGGCCCCTGTGCAATCACAGCTACAAGGTTCACGTCTGGGAGAAGGGAGGAAGGTGGCTGAGCCCTGGCCCAGAGCTCCCAGAGCCTGGGGAGACACCCAAGAGCCACGCTGGGAACCACAACTCCTGCAGCACACGTGAGGTGTCACAGACACACATCACGTCACACCCAGGTGGTGCACGACGTCTCACCAGGGACCCGCAGCCACCGCACAAGGGGCTCGGATGGGTTTCTCCTCCCCCTCTTCCACTCAGGAGGACAGAGGACTTCCAGATGCAGCACAAACCTTCCCAAACACGATCACAAGCATTTGCCCCTCCTCAGAGCTCACTCGCCAGCTCACCTCAGAAGCCTCAATAGCCAGGTCCATCTCCTCATCGCAGACATTTGACCAGAACTCTATCCCCTGCAGAGCCACCTCGTCTATGTCACTTTTCATCGCTTCAATAGTTATCTTTAGAAAGGGGAAAGAAAGAAAGAAAGGGGAAAGAAGGACATTTCAGCAAGTTATTTCTCCTGAAAAACACGCCCCGACTTTTGGGCAACTGGTGTGAGATTGAAGATTGTCTGAAATCGGAGGCCACATTAGAGTTACTGTTCTCCAAGACAATCTCCTCATTTAGAGGTTTATCAGCTCTGAGCCCCCTCGGGAGGGCACAGAGAGAAAACAAATCGGGAACAGTAGGAAAACTTTTCCTTTTGGATTAAGGCAAAGGATCCCAGGAAATGAAATGAATCAGAGAACCCACAGTACTCACAGCAAAAAGCGCAGGCCCCATGTACGTCTCCATGTACTGATAATAAAGGGACATTATCTTCACCAAATTCTGTAAGGCAGCCACTCGTACCTGGTGGAGTAGAAAATGCATCAAAGATGTCACCTCTCCAAGGGCTTTGAAACCCAAGCAGAGCTGTGGCCTCCCACAGATCAACGGCCCAGACTTTCTGCTGATTTAATTTACTCCGTACTTAATCAGGGCTTTTTTTTTCCCCACAAACAGCGACTTCAATCCCCCTAGTGGTTTGTTACTTACACCTTAAAGTTTAAAACTCCCTTCCCCCGAGTACTTACACGTGGACTGACCATTTAATAGAACACAGTTTATTTCCTATCACATTTCTTTGATGCTGGGGGTTCCAGCTGGCTCCCCCAGAAAGGCGCCAAAGGAGACAAATCGGGGCCCTCATTTCCCACCCCCGCCCCTTTGCATCACTTTTCACTCACCCTTGTATCTGGACACTGCGTTGCTTCACAGACTACTTGCATAATAAAGTGCCTTTCAGACTGGGAGAAGAAAAAAAAAAGAGCATTAGAACTTCCTACAGAGGCTGGATTTTGAGCCTGGACTAATGCAATCGCTCCTGGAGCACTTCTAAAGATCAGGCACTAGCCACAGGTTACACTTCACTGCAGCATTTTTCACCATTTCTTCCCCCAAAGGGGGGCTTCCACCTTAAGAAGCATTTAACAGGCTGTGCAAAACAGGAAGATAGAGAAGAACTAAAGACCAGCTTTTCTTGTTAAAGAAAAAAGGAAGAAATCCTGCTGGTGCCCAAACTGCTTCAGTGATTGTTTCAAAAACCCTCAAAACCAGGACAGAGATTTCTTGAGGGGCAGCACCTGGGTATCCCTGCCTTTCAGCAGGAAGGACCAGACTCGTGCCCAGGAACTGAAACCCAACAGAAATAGGGGCTGAACAGGCCGTGCACCCCCCACCTCAAATTCTGAAAGACTCCAGCTGGTCCCACCAACACCCGCCCCGAGCAGCTGAGCAGGGAAAGGTCTCTTTAAGAGACCTTCTAGGCTGAAGGTTCAAGATTAATTCCACCTTCCCCATCCTCTTCCTGGTACAGACCAAGATTTAATCTGAGAAGGGAAACTAAAATGCATAGATTTGTCTGTTCTGAAGGGCCTCTGGTTCGGAGGCCCCTGTTCCAAAGGCTCTTACAGGCCCTTCCTCCCCCAACAGTTTTCAGAGGCGAAGTTAAATCTGGATCTCTGCCACAGGGCTTGAAAGAAAGTGCTGATCCAAGCTTGTGCTCTTACAGCAGCATTACAGAGTCGAGTTTGATTAGGAAGCAGAGCATCTAATAGGCTTAAAGTCTGAGGTCAGATCAAATTTATCCAAAAAAAAATAATAATAAAAGAGTCACTGACATTTCCCTTCCATTGATGAATCTCTGAAGGTTCCCACAGCACTTCTGTGGTACAAGAACACACCGGATCTACAGCAATGAATCCAAGTCTCAGTCACAAAGGAATTATGCATCAAAACTCAGCGTGGTGCATGATGTCTCATCACAGACCGTGGATTCAGCCCTGGCATTTTAGGCCCAG
>VXBJ01005970.1:29673-52276 GCA_013400055.1 Nycticryphes semicollaris
TGGGGATGGGGGATGCCAACCAACCCGCCTTTTCTCCCAGTGCCTTGGGTCCAGCGTGGCATTAACCCAATTCCTGCCTCAGACTCTCCACAAAATTCCACTGATTTAGAAACCATCCGGTTTCCTCTTTTATTTTTTGTCTTTTTTTTAAGGGGGGGGGGATGGGGGANCGCTGCAGGAAATATTGGTGGATGTTCTCGGCGTCCCGCTTGAGCCAGGCGGCGTTCAGCAGGATGTTTTCGCAGCACTGCTGGACAGTGCGTTCCGCCGACGGGGCTGGGTGGCTCTCAAAGAAAGCCTGTAGAAAAAGAGCACAAAAAAAGGGTGTTTAAAAAAACCAAAAAGACATAGAGAAAGTTATCATTTTTAAGTCGCCAAATTCCCCTAAGGTTGGACAGAAACGCTCCTGGGAATCATCCCCCTCGTCTGACTAGAATTCACTCTGGCTGCTCCCACCAGCACCACGGCTTCTGGGAAGTTTGGAGGATGTTTGCAAGAGGTTTAATCCCAACGTCGTGGGGTCAGGGACCCCAGCACAGGGTGGGGACAGCAAAATGCTAAAGCAAAGCCACTGTGGCATTTCTGATGATGAGGGGGACTAGAACATCCCTGTGATGAGGAAAGGGCTGAGGGACTTGGAGCTTTTTTTGGTCTGGAGAAGAGCAGACTGAGAGGGATCTGATCAACCCCTAGAAATACTTCAAGGGTGGGTGTCAGGAGGATGGGGCCAGGCTTTTTCCAGTGGTGCCCAGGGACAGGACAAGAGGGAACGGGCACAAAAACTTGACCATGGGAAGCTCCATCTCAACATGAGGAGGAACTTGTTGACTTTGAGGGCGGCGGAGCCCTGGCAGAGGCTGCCCAGAGAGGTGGGGGAGTCTCCTTCTCTGGAAACATTCCAACCCTGCCTGTACACATTCCTGTGGGACCTGCTGTGAGTGACCCTGCTCTGGCAGGGGGTTGGACTGGATGATCTCCAGAGGTCCCCTCCAACCCCAGAGCATTCTGTGAGTCTGTGGGACCTGCTCTGGGTGACCCTGCTCTGGCAGGGGGTGGGACAAGATCATCTCCAGAAGTTCCTGACAACCCCTACTATTCTGTGATTCTATGATTATAGAGAATCACAGAATAATTTAGGTTGGAAGGGACCTTAAAAGCTACCCCCTGCCCTGGGCAGGGACACCTCCCACCAGTCCAGGTGGCTCCAAGCCCCCTCCAACCTGGCCTTGAACCCCTCCAGGGATGGGGCAGCCACAGCTTCTCGGGGCAACCTGGGCCAGGCTCTCACCACCCTCACACAAAAGAAGTTCTTCCCCGGATCTCAGCTCCATTTCCCCTCTGTCAGTTTAAAACCGTTCCCTCTCATCCTATCACTCCACTCCCTCCTAAAAATTCCCTTGGATTTCTACAAACCAGCCCAAACACCACCTCCTGTCCCCAGACCTTCTGTCCTGTCCCGTCTTCGCTGCCAGGGACCACAAGCAGCGCTCAACCAGATGGATTCCGTCCCTCACTGGGAGGCAAGAAACCAGCAGCAAATCAAGTGTGTGTTTCTGAACGCTCAGAAGAAGCAGCGGAACAGAACCCTAAGGCCATTTTGTGAGAGCCTGTGTCTGGGTATTGGATTTCTTCACACTCCGCCTGGGCCTCCTTCCAAGCTGTGCAACGACCTCCAAGCACCAGCAGCGCTGCAGAGTTTTGCTGAACCCTCTCCCTTTTCTTCCTCCAGAAATCAACGCTGTCGATCCCCCCCCCAGAAAGTAACTGATGCTGGAAAACCTGCCCCAGAGGCTGCTGGGACTTTGGGCTTTACGAGTAGCTAAAGGGAGACTAATCCAGCTCAGCCAGGAGCCATCCTCTGGCTTCACACCGGCTTGTCCCGGGGTTTGGCAGATCATCCCCCGCTAACGAACGCTACAAGGTGACATGGAGACTCAGCCATAATAAATACACCCCCTAAAAGCCGGGTCTGCTGTCTGGGGAAGCTCTCCTGGAAAGCAGCTGTGATTTACTCAGGGACAATTGTCCTGTTAAATGTTCTGCAAAGTGTTCTTTAAGGAAAAAACAACCCCTAACTATAGCACAAGATTTCCCTGTAAAAATCACTCCTGCTACTAAATCTTTCCGAAGAAGAGACCACTGGATGATTAAAACAGTAGACAGAGCTCAGGGCTCAGCAGTTTTTTGAAACAAGAGTTCCTCCTAACAGGAAAGTGAGAATTAAAGGCCATATTTTCAAATTTCTTCTTCCAAGAAGGAGTCCCTGTACAAGTGCAGGCAAGGAGTACAAAATAAAAGCGCACAGAAACTGCCTGCAGTCTTGTCACAGGTGAACTTAATTACTTCTTTAATTACAACGTCTTACCTTAACTTCTGCAGCCATTTTATCATTTGCAAATCCGTCCACTGTTAGCTGAAGGGGAAAAGAAATAAAAACCATTAATAGAGGGTAAGCATTTGGCACATCAAGTACAACAGCTTGGCTTCTGTCATGTACGTGGACAGGACGCTCCTCGCAGCTGCACGTACCTTTATTAGTCTGGATATTAAAAATCCACCTTGGTATCGATTGTAAAGTTCCTCCCAGTTGTCCCTTACAAATTTCCACGCAGCTTTTCTCCCCTGCTTGCTGCCTCCAGCTACTCCTCCGATGACAGAGACCGTGTCCTGGGGACGTACCTCTTCCTGAAGATGAAAACATAGACTAATATTTAAGACTCTTTCCACAAATACAACCTGTCAACGATCCTTCCGCCCCCACCTTTTAAGATTCAACTCCAGGATTTAATCGTTAAGACTAATTGCAGCGCATGATGTAGCTTCTCTCCCGGTGAGGAAGAGGCAGCTTTCCCAAACAACTTACTGAAAGTGCAAAGGTGAGAACTTTTTGAATCAGTTCTGGTTGAGAGATGGCTCCGAGAACTCGTTCGATTCGGTTCTTCTCCTCCTGCATGTCTGCCTGCTTGTGAAGCTGCACAGCCAAAGAGAGTGTTATTAAGGCTTGATATCAAATGCTGACTTCTTACCTAGTGCTGCTGGACACACTGGAGCTGCTGGATTACTCTTGGAGCCTAATATGTGACAAACTGAACGGGTTCATGACTCATCCTGCCCCTATCCACACCAGGGACCTCGTTACACATCCGTCAGCAGGAAGCACCATTAGTAATAAACTGAACTTCACCGCTGCTTGTGTAAGGTCAAGTAGGACTGTGCCTCCAAGCAGTGAAAAATAATCCTAAAAATGAGAGGTGCAACAAGCCACTAGGTGGCAATTTCACACTACACACAGACCGAGGAACACCCTGACTGAATCCCAGAATGCTCTGGGGTTGGAAGGGGCCTTTGGAGATCATCCAGTCTGAGCAGGTCCCACAGGAACGTGTCCAAGAGGGGTCTGAATGTCCTCAGAGAAGGAGACTCCCCCACCCCTCTGGGCAGCCTCTGCCAGGGCTCTGCCACCCTCACAGCAAACAAGTTCTTCCTCAGGTTTAGATGGAACCTCTCATGTTCCAGTTTGTGCCCGTTCCCTCTTGTCCTGTCCCTGGGCACCCCTGAAAGAAGACTGGCCCTCGAACTTGAACTGGGGAGCCCAGAACTGGACCCAGTGCTCCAGATGGGACCTAGCTGCGTTTCACATCAGCTGTAGGACACGGGACTGAGCCTGGCTGCAGATAAACTGCATTTTGGAGGAACTTGTAGGGTGGAATATTCAGCTTTTCATTGCCTTAACAGAGCACACACTCACCTTCAGCATAGTGTCTAAAGCAGTACTATCTCCGTGCTTCAAAATAGTGACATATACCTAAAACAGAGCATAAACAAGGAAGTTCTGTCAAAAACCCCACACTTTTAGGAATGCAACAGCCCATTTCTATGTATTTGGGTTACATTTCAAACAAGTGAGCAGATGTGGAAGACACCAACGCCGACCCCTTCTATGTTTTAAGGTTGGATTTTAAAGACACATCAAATCCATTCCCTCTCCCTCAACTTCAGCGTAATTTTGGTAATTACCAATTACACAGCAAAATGCCAGAACAAGAAATCTTTGTACCACTCAACACCTGGCCAGTAAACACATCCCATCAACTCAGCCCACCTGAATAGCGCTCTCCAAAACCCAAACCCAAGATGATCTAGAGAGCAGAGCAGCCAGCGTGGGAACAGCTGAGCTTCTTAGTTATGGCCAAGTACTGGCCAGGACAGAAGAGGATTAATTGATTCAAGAAACACAGGGATGTTTGTACCACGCTCCCCACTACCATTTCCTTCATAACTGGACTTATCCAAGCTCCCGCCTCCTCTGCCAAAACCAGTTGGTCTCACACTTTGACACTGGCTTCCTCCAGCTTCCCTACTCTTGGAAACACGGGAGTTCGGGGCACACAGTGCCAAGTGAGTGGGGACAGGCTTTTGGGAACCAGCCTTTACAATAACCTACAGGACTCCTCAGATCAGCTGACAGTATA
Source organism: Nycticryphes semicollaris (assembly GCA_013400055.1). Lineage (NCBI taxonomy): Eukaryota > Metazoa > Chordata > Aves > Charadriiformes > Rostratulidae > Nycticryphes > Nycticryphes semicollaris. The sequence continues at coordinate 34,146 of VXBJ01005970.1, forward strand.
TGTTTTCCTTCCACGTGGTCCTTAAACCGGCGTCGGGCTTCTTCTAGCGTTGCCTTGTGTCCGGCTTTTCCCAGCTTGCCCAAGACCAGACCTCTCAGAAGGGCATCTAGATGACCTAATGAGTGAGTAGAAAGGAAAAAAAAACTTATTTGGAGACACAATTCAGCAATTAAGTGTTCTTCCACCTATAGTGACGAGGGCAGAGCTGAAGAACAACCCTTCCACATGCCCGAGGGTATCTGAAGAACTTAGGCCTTTTCTCGCTTCGCTTGTTGCCAACTGCAGAATATATTGAATTTTTTTTTTGTACAGCAAAAGAGTCAGGGGAAGATGATTCCAGACCAAACACAACAGTCTAGGCCTGTACCCTGAGCTAATATTAACCACGCGCACCTACAGCAGGACAGACTAGGACGAGTAAACATGCACGGACGGGGCTTTTCAGCCTTGTAGCCTAAAAGCCTCACGTGCTCCAAGAGAAGCAAAGCTGCAGCAGAGAACTTCCATCAGTCTGATCTTTTCCAGGTGGGGAAATGTTTTACCATTATAACTCGTGCATGATAACAGAGTTTGCTAGGTTTTAAGTACACAAATGTCCCTAAATGCTGACTCCTGACTCCTCTTCCTCCCTCTTCTCCCCTTCCCCAAAATCCTGACAGCTTATTTACACGTGACTTTTCCAAAACCACTACTGGGTTTCACAGCATAAGGTTCCTACCCTCTCCAGGTTTGGGGTCCCATCCCAGTCTCTCCCCTATTGGTGAAAAGACGTCTTTCACGAAGACCTGGATTTCCTCATAGAAGTCTGTGTGGGACAAGAGAGTCGAGAGGATCCCCAGGTTACAGCTGAGGTCGCTCCACACCGTGTAATTGGGCTCGTTCACAAAAGCTTCCATGACTTTTAGAACCTCTACAGTGCTAATGATTCCAGCTCGGGCCTGTGAGAGGAACAGACACAGATTAACCTTATTTCCAAACAGAATTAAGACGTTTAAGAGCTCGTCACATTATTTTAAAAGCTCAGGTTGCACAGCCTGCTCATAAACTCTGTATTTTTTCTGCCACGGGGTTCTGAGCGCCGGCCGAAGCACCCTCATTGCCTGCTGGCTGCACACAAGGTGTTTGACACCCAGGTAAGCACTCCACAAGGAGATGGTTTATAATTTTAAGTACATTTCACAAACAAGAAACAGACCGGGAGATTAAAGTGACTTAACAAAAAAATCACTGCAATGCTGGCAAGAAAGAGCAAACCCCCAGAGTTATTCTCAGCCAGATACTACACCCACCAAAATCTTATTTTAACTAGAAACTGTGAAGACTCAGGGATTTAATTTTTGCTCTTTGTTAAATTGGGAATATAAACCCGCAGAAGTCATTTTTGCTTCCTGCTCCCCATGAATTAGTACAAATACTGCCTTTTCACCTCTGCCAGGAAAATGTTACATGAACTGCTTCCCAGTTAATATAACTGATCACAGCTTCATGCAGCTGGTGATACCTACAGCAGATATCTCCAACCAGATCCCTCGGGTTTTTTGTTAATCTGGAACCAGACCAGTAATTTATGGCACCAGAAAAGAGATGAAGATCAATTTTTATTATCTAAGCTACATTCATCTACGGTAAAACCATGATTAAAATGGAAATCAGAATAGGAATCTAACACAATGGTCCTACGTGTATTATTTGCTCAATTTTTATGTCCCATTAGTCTTGCAATCTCTGGGAAATGACTCAGGCTCCAGTTTCACACCCCTTCAACTGAACCACGACAAGAGTCACAAGCTTTGAAGCCAGAGAGGGAGGGCATCAAATCCATGTTTTTAGAAGTTTCTGTATACTTGCTGACTAGCAAGAAATGGAAAGTACAACCCAAAACACAGAGTGCAGTAATTAATTGTTCAGAGTGAGCAGCACCTTGCTTTGAAACAGTGAGAATCCCCAACAGCTGCCACAGTTCTAAGGAGCCCAACTGAATAAAGCCCACGGTGCTGACAGCGTTGGATAAAGTCATTAAGATCTCCTTATTTTGATAAGTTGAAAGAAGGCAGGCTCTCAAAACAATTTGGTATTAGAAAAATAATAAATACAGTATAAAACACCCCTGCAGAGATCAGTGCAACAGGACTTATGGACTGCTTCCATAGGGTTGGAGTCGTATAACACAAGTCAGGACTCGTCGAGCTCGTTAACAGCTGGATGTGTGCAGTGATCCCAAAGACACTTTGCCTCCAGAAACCCAGCCCGACTCCGCAGACACGGGTTTCTGCAGTTACTGCTGCCCTCGTTATCAGGCAGGAGAGTGCAGGGCTGCTTACCAGAGAGAAGAGATCGTTCTGCAGGCCAAGCCTGTCCACAGGGGGTAGGGAGAGGTCTTTGATCGCCGGTATTAAACTCTCCAGCATGTCGGGGCTGTACTGGGTACGGTAAAACCCTACTGTTCCAAGGTTTAACTGAAAAGTACCAGAAAAGGGAGAGAAAAGTAAAAGTAAGGAACAAACAAGGAAATTCTTTTTATTTTCTTGAGCACTAGAAACTTCTCAAAGCATTGCAGCTCAGAGCAGTCAGTTGCTATCGGTTAAATAAAGAGAAAAAAACAAACCCTAAGTAAGGGAGAAAGACTGAAGATTTCAAAGAAGAAAGGCTCAGTAGGAGCTATGGAAGAGGAGAGACATCTGGTGTAAAGAAACAGAGACTGGAGTTAAAACCAGGAGCAAGGAGAAATGAGAAACCTCTCTTCTAGGGGTAAATCCTAGCTGCACTAAGGGTAGTCCTGCACCAAGAAGATACAAAGCAGGAGGCTGCTCAGGCCTGACAGCAGGGAAATGGGAAGATTTTGTTAGTATTCAGAGAGAGTAACTTTTAACATTATTTCGGAGTCACCTCTCTGAGTACAGCTCCAGCCTTACAATTACTCTCCAGCCTCAGCTGCTCAAACTGTCCCAGCCAGTTGCCATCTCCCAGTTTTCCAGTTAGTTTGACTGGTGGCTGCAGGAGACCTCAACTGCAAATTTTTTCACTTACAAATTTGTCCTCATCTGGCCATAGCCAGTAGAAAACCTTCACACTAATGAAGGATAAACAGGGCTATTTTTGCTCAGGATGGACTTTTAACTACACTGCGGTTGCCATGGGATACCAGAAAAGCCACCACATTTCGACTCAAAAGCTGCCTCTAATTGCACACTGTGTTTCTGGGCTGGGACTCTCAAAAGGTTCGAGTTTACATTGTCCAGACTACTCTTGGTCAGCAAAGGACTGCACTAAGGAAGCCTTACAGAGAGGAGCCAACATTCAGTAGCAGCAGAGAGAGGCCCCTCCACAAGATGTAGGAGATTGCAAGGGGGAGGGGAGAAACACCCCAGAGAAGAGGAAAATGAAATGAAGGGAACATCACAGCGACAACCAGCCTTAATCCCAGTGAAATGTTCTCCTTTGTGCCAGCTCACCTTCACCCACTGGTCCGGTTTGACGTCTTTCAAAACCAAGGTGAGCTCTGGTTTGTCCATCAGGATCTGCATTTTGGCACTGGTGGGGTCATCGCTTGTACAAATACTTATGGGGACCATCCACATGGGGAAATCCTCCCCTAAAAGAAGAAACAATAAAAAGGAAGGGCTAAGGGGAATAAGAAAAATAAAGACAAAAGCACACACAGGCAACACTGAGAAACCCCGCCTGACGTTCACACAGGTTTCAGCAGCATTTTAAGCAAGGCTACTTAAATTGAAATCTAAAAAGGCACAAATCTGAAGGAAAACAGTAGTTCTAGAGCAAAAACCCAAGAATTTCTAAATCACCATTCAAGCCAAACATTAATTTCCAGAAGATGAGTGGAATCTGTGTTCGAAGAGAGAGCTGGCTTCCAGACAAAGCATTTTTATCTCAGAGCTCCTCAGCACTGGCCTCCAACTGGACACCAGAGGAGAAGCCTCTCAGAAGCAAAACCGAACCCAAGACTGCAGATTGTTCTCCATGGAAGGAGGACGTGGAAACCATGACCTTGAGAGCATCAAACCTTAGATTTTCTGAAGTTTTGAGGGATATTTAACACCTGAACCCAAGCAGAGCACCCGCCAGAAAAGCGACGAAGGCTCCACTCCTGCTCTGAGCACCCCTCTTACCGGTATATGGTCCACTGGCACAGAACTTCTTCTGGACTAACTTCAACACTTTGTCGTCTTCTTGCTGAGGGGAAAAGTTGAAAGAAAAGGAGAGAGGAAGGAATTATCAGAACATTTAAACCCATCTTCTGTGTATCACACACATCCGTGTGCCCTCTGTTCAGCCAAGTAACTTGTATTCTCTCTCCTCCAGAAAAAGGAGCTTCCTCAAGAATCATTCCAACGCGCTGATCGCTGCTGCTCGTAAGGCACACGTGCCCTATTTCTCATTTGAATTTGTTGTCTGACATCAGCTCCCAGGCAGTAATCCTCACCCACCTTGTAGAGTAAGTGTGATAGAGCTGGGGTCAGAGGCCAAAGGTGTGATGAGGGGAGCACAGGCAGGTATTTCCCCCCCTCCCTCCACAGACGTTTCACACACAAAGAGCCAAGGGCGGTATCAGCAAACCCTGAGCACCTGATCTGAAATGCTGGAGGAAATAACCCAGTATCACTTGCTCCAGGTTCCTCCCATGGAGCTGCCACTTCCTGTCCCTGCAGAGTTGGAGCTGTCACCAAACACAGACCCCACCGTACCGCCTCCGGATTGGAGGGAGCCTTTTTTAAAAATGACTGGATACTACTAAAATTGAGGCCAAGCACAGTTCAAGGCAGAACTTTTGGTACACAGGGCTATATCTACCTGTTCAGCTTCCACGTAAATGAGGGGAAATCCCATTTGTTTGGTCCATGTATTCATCACGGCAGCAATAGGTTTCCCACTAGCTTTTTCCAGGCTTTCCCAAAGGTCCTCTGCAGAAGAAAAGTCTGAGTAAGGATTCCCAGAGTCTCAGCACATCCGACACTATTCAGGACACCCTATGGGCACTGGGGGGTGATGTATTATTATTATTCAGGTTTGCCCTTCATGTTTTGGGTGTGCTCTCACCGAATTGTAACAGAAAATAGGCAAGAAAAAGGAAATAGTTTAAACCACTGATGGGGGAGAGAGGGGAGAAGAAAGCTGCTTTACCGATAAACCAAGGCAAACAATACACATTGTGATAGAGTAGAATAAAAATAACCATGGCATATTTAAAAATGGTTAAATAGAAGCAGCTTTTCCTTAAGTTTTTCATAAATGATGCCAAAAGAGCTGACCAAACATGGGCTGGTTTGGGCTGACAGAGCATGGTGTTCCACTGCCACAGTTAGGCCTGACACACACAAGAAGAGTTTACGTAAAGAAGGCGCCGTTAGACAAGACTTTGGACTGTTTAATCACACTTGGAATCAATACTGCCAAAGGAAGCTTGCGAAAGGCCTACACAGCAGATCAACACACAGTTTCTAGATCAGATTGCTGCAGAGATGTGCTCGTCAACGGTAAGCGCAGCCCTTTGGCTTCACCTCTGCCCCACGCTGCTGGGAGAGAGAACCCTGGGACAGCCCCAGTCCAGGCCCTGCAGGGGACACATTTCATGAAACTAGAAGCAAGCCCATTATTTCCTTGTGTTTCGGGTTAAGAATCCATCATTTAGCATGAAAAATTTTGCCTCCAGGAATGACTTCAGGATATAACAACCACCAGTTACCTGTAGCAGCGTTCTTCTGCTGGAACTTCGTTAAATACAAATTCATTCCTTTCCGAAAGTCCTGAGAACACACAATACTGGCATCAGAACAGAGGTCTTTTCTATCCCCCCTCCACTCTGCATTCACATTCCAGAAGCAGCCCAGGAACCTTAGTATCAGAACATACATCTGTAATTCCTTCTACCTTTTCCCCACTACCTTACTTCTCCTAAGGAAGCTCAAACTGATCCCAAATACAGACTGGAGCTAAGTTTTCACAATATAGAATACACAGATTTAAATTTTCATTTTTTTAACACCACTTTTAACTACAGAAAGATTTGAGAACCTACATTTGGCTTTTTAACAACAATCTTTACCTCATCACCAATGTAGTCGTGTAGCATTCGGATCACAGACGCTCCCTTGCTGTAAGAAATAGCATCGAATATTTCATCTACTTCCGATGGATGGCCAACACTAACCTGCAGTCAACAGGATAATTAACAGTGAGAACAGTTCTAACTGCCATAAAAAGAGTTTGATTTTGCTTGTTCTAGTTTCAGGAGCCGAGTTCTCTCACTGAGGATGTGTTTCCATCACTGAGTTGTCTTAGTGGAATCTCTGCTTCCAGTCCACTGAGCTTATTCCCATACGGCCGGGTTAGGATTGGTTTAGAGGTTAAACATGCTTCAACTGAGGTTTGGGCTTTCAATCAAATAAACTTGGGCATCTTGGTTCAATCCTTTCATTCAACACTTTCCCAAAAGCAAAAAAAAACAAAAACGTGAAAAAAAAAAACCCCAAAACAAACCAAAAAACCCCAAATCCAAAAGCAGTGGAAGCAGTTTAATTCTGGGAGGGTGAACAATACCCGCTCTGGAAAGGCACCCAGTGAGTCACTCACTCCAGAACGACCCGTTGTCCAAAGCAAGGTCATTCCCAACATCTATTACACCAAACCTCTCCTAAGCTGCCTGAAAGCTTGTCTGTGCTGATCTCGAGGAATTTCAAGGGAGTTTTCCTTTAGCAGAGCTCCCAGATTTGCTGAAACAAGTCCCTGCTGCTGCCCTCCCCATGACTGAACTCCTGCCTGGCTCCAGACTCCTTATTCCAAGCCAGAGGCCACTTCCCTGCGCTCAGGGGCCAGAAAAGTGCCCACTGTGACCAGAAACCAAACCAAAACACAAATAACGATGAGTTTTGATCACAACTTTGCTATTTCAAGCCAGTAGAGCAGAACAACTCCAGAAGAAGGCATCTTCAGACCCTCAAACCTCACTTCTGAGATACCAGCTCCAGGAAAATCCACAAAGAGCAAACGCAACCGTAGATTTTCCTTTGCATCACAAATGACTGCAAAGTCCACCCCCCCCTTTTTTATTTTTTTAAACAGTAAAAAAGAGTTTACACTCAGATAACAATTAAAAAACCAGAGACAATCAGTAGCAAAGACAGAACTTACTTCGATGGGATGACTGTTGTCTAAGGCATCGAGCTCTTGGGCTCGTGTATAATCAGCAGAAACAAACTGAGTCCAGATGTCGTACTCCGGGAAACAGTGATCCACGCACAGGTACTCGATCCAGGAGGCAAATCCTTCATTCAGCCAGAGGTGGGTCCACCATTCCTGGAAAAATAAGAGGGCAGAATAAAGAACAACATTCCAAGAGCTCCGTTTCATCGACGTTTCCAGCAAAGAGAAGCTGCTCATGGCCTTGTTTAGTACAAATCAGGGGAAGAGGTGACACTTGTAAGTGCCATTTCCTCTCTGTAAAGGAATTATCAGCCCCAGAAGAGCGATCAGCACCCAACGGCTGCCTCCCCCTCTGGCTCATGTTTTAGAACACGTGTGGAGGAGAACTGCTGGGGGAACAGCTAAGAATGTCAGAGGGACAGGGGACAAGTCAGTGACACAGGAGGCCAGGGGTCAGTGAAGCAGCGGGATCGTGGGTCACAACGAGTGTCTTTCTCCCACTTGAAGAGCGGCAGCTGCAGGAGAGCGCTCTGGGTTGGGTTCATTCTGGCTGACAGGGGAGGACCTGGCACCTGAAAAGGTGTGCTAGGCTATGGAGACCTGAAATCTAATAAACAGTTAAAAGTTGTTTCTCACCAGCCACAGGTGGGCTTTGTTTTCTTTAAGATAAGAAAGTTACATTGACATTTTAAAAATTCTTCATTTCTAGTCTGTGGCTGAAGTAGGCGAGAAAAGGAAACAAGCTACGGATGCTGAGGAAGAAAACACCCTTTTCCACAGCTGCACTTACCAACCATTCTTTAACTAAGAAAGGGCAGTTGTGACCGCACGGGGCCCTTCAGCAGAAGAAGCAGAGCAGGAGGTGGGACCAGCCCAGTTCTCTCCAGAGAACCACCCCAGGGCGGGTGGAATCTCCACCAGGAAAGCTGTGACTGAAACTCTACAGAGATAAGCCCCACTTTATGTCTAGAGTGGAGACCATCCAAATTTCTTTTACATTTCTGATGGCGTCTCTTTCCAAGACAAGGTTCCAGCACACACAGATGGGTGCCAAAGGAATAATGTGACCTGAGAAGAGGTTCTCGGGCAGTTTGGTTGGACTTTGAAATCTTTTCATCTCCCTGTTTTTCCTCTCTTACCCCACTGGCAACCTAATTGCTCCCAAATCTATTTCCTCCCCTGGAAGAATTCTGATTTTATTCATCTTTGCTGCAGCAGAACCAGCATATCGTGCTGGCCAGTAAGAACTGGGACTGGCAACCTAAAGCAGCAATGGTCACGAGGCTTTCTGCTCTGCTCTGCACACCTCGGATCAGAGAGGAGAAAAAGCCGCCTTTCTGGGAACTGAGAACTACCATTGGAATGTCTTTTTGTATTTCACAGCTGCATCACAGAACATGAAATAATAAGAACTTTTTTTTCCTCATTGGTTAAGTCAGAATTTTTGGAAGACCTGGAACTTGAAAAAGAAAATATTCAGTATAAATTCAACATAAATTTTAGCGATTCTTGTAAATGATACTGTCTCAAGCTTAGCACCAGCTGTAATGGTCTGAAGGCCAGGAATGGTCCTGGTGTCACTAATGGTCCCCAAGGCACTTGGCTGGCACACTCAGTGCCCTCCAGCCACACGATGCTGGCTCTCCTCGCTTCCAGCTGCTCAACTCTACTAAAAGCTAAAAATATACTGCTTTAATATTACTGTTCCACTTAAATACTGTGCTGCTCTCACATGGAAGCTCCTTGTGCTCCCACAAAGAGGAACGGGCAGAGCTCAGCAGGTTTTCAGAGGCACAGCACTGTAGAAAAGTTTGACAAACTTTGCTTAGTGTTAAAATGAACATTTACACGGGGGCTTTCCCCTCCACCCACTCACACTACATTTAGGCAGCCTAAAAGCCAGAGCAATGCAGATTTGGGGCTCCAGGAGCCATGCTTTTTTACCAAACACATTGGTTTCTTACAACACAAGACATTTCCTACCCTGTGAAATACTTGGATTCCAGTACCTGTTTGTAGGGATGGGAAGAGGAACGTCAGCTCTAATGAACAGCGTGAGCTGAAGTCGTTTGTTAAGAGCAGAAGCTCTGACAGAAACAGGTTTCAGTTTGTAGCACTAAAGGGAATTTGTTTGTAGCTTTCCTGGCTCAGGTGTGCTTTTATTCCCACCCGAATGAGTTAAACATCCAACCACTCGGACAGCCAGCTCCCCAGATGCACAAAGTCATTTGGGTTAGCCAAAATCATCTCATTAGCCAAAATCACCGCCACGGGTCACCTGCTCACCTCTACCTGGGGCTACGCTCAAACAACTCGACATCAGTTCACACAGAAGAGATCTAGCAATAGTTCTAAAGAACTTCTAAAGAAGAAAGTAGTAATGAAGCACTATTTAAAACATTTGATTTTGTTTTTTCCTATTTTAAAGACAGCATGGCTGCTATTAAGGGGCACGTGAACACACACATGATATGAAGCACACGTCAAAGAAAACTCAAAGAACTTGCAACTGTTAGATACCATGGTCACAAGGTTTCCAAACCACTGATGAGCCAGCTCATGTCCTACAACCAGAGCAACCCACTGGCGAGACGAAGAACAGGAATTTTTGGGGTCAATGAGCAACGCAGTCTCCCTGTATTTGAGAGAGAAAGAGAAATGAACAGAGTGGTACAGGCCTAAGGAGAGAAAAAAACACAACCAAAAGTAGGTTAAATTACCTAAGTGAGCTAAGAAGTGATCAGTACAACTGAAAAGAAACCAAAAGCTATTTCAGTTCAGACATTTACATTGTTTTGGTAAGTTCCACAGCTGTTGGAATGCTTTGGAGCGAGAATTCCTGAGGGCATGCAAAGAAGCCAAGTGCAAAAACCCAGGCAGGAACAAGAAGGTGGATCCTTTATTTATAAAATACCCCCCCTCCATCATCGAGGAACCTGAACTGCGACTCCCTTGGCACCGCATGACGGATGCGCAGCGGAGTCTTCCCTGCCTCCCTCATCCCCAAGGGAATTCCAACTCTTCCAGGGTGACACTCCCCACCGCAGAGGCACGGGGTCGTGCACACCCCAACTACGCACACGAGCAGCTCCCACGGAGGTGGGGGCACAAAACCTGCCCCTTAAAAACACCCCCAGCACCGTCAGGACTCAGCAGGTTGGTCCGAGAGGACCTGGGTGGCTGCTGCAACTTGGCAGGGTTTTAAAAATGCACAGCTCGAAATATTGTCCCTGCAGGTTCTGGCAACCTTCTGTCCCCAGGGGGCTACAGCAAGTGTGCCACACTGAGGGGAGGGGCACGGGGGGGGAACGGACAGCGCAATTAAGAAAAGCTTCCAAAAATTCAACTCATCTAGAACAAATATTTATTTCCCCACAGGGAGTAAAACGTCAGATTTCATCAGAATTGTGATAAGTAGATTATAAACCCGGGCTCAAATTTCCATTTCAATTTTCAAAGGCCAAATTATCAGAAGAAATTTATATTATTTCGGGATTTAACATCCCAAAGCTTACAATGTCAGTGCTGTAGAAAGTGAAGGAAAATCACTCTAAGAATGAGCACAGATAATAAAATCAAGCAAAAGTACAAAAGCTTGACCTAATGAGCAAAAAAAATAACCCAAAAAACCCAAACTGAAAAGGAAGGCAAGTTAATACTTTTGATTTACTCAGACCCACACGGTGAGGCTGCGGCTGCTGAATTTACCAACTCGCCTACAGCAGAACATCAAAAAAAAAAGCAAAACCCTCTCCCCCAGCTGTGTCTGTGAGTTTTAGGGGGAAAAACGTGGCCAAGAAAGATCTCTTGTAGAACAGGCAGTGCTGCCAGGGACCAGACAGGAGGTGTAACAGCCCAGTTCTGCCTTCCTAAGAGCGGTAACACACGCTGCTGCAGAAGTTCAAACTATCCAAACTGAAGCAAGGGTTGGAGGGATTTACCCGGTCTCACTCGGGATGATACCCAGTAATTACAGCTCCCTAAAACTAAGCCAATTAACTTCCAAGAATTAGTGAACAAAGAGGGGGGGAAAGACAGTATTTTAACAGCATACCTATAAGTAACAAGGCCCCAGTTCTCCATGGCACCTTTATAAAATAAATACAAAGGTTTATTGATATTGATACACACCTCTTCCTAAATGTTTAAAATTCAAATAAAATACAGTTCATCAATAAAGTGAGTTACTTTACCAGCAGCAAAGTCTGCAATAGCTATGAGATCAATTTTAGGAAGAGGGTAAGGAACATTGAAGTAGTCCTTATAAAAAGGCAGAGTTTTAGCAGCAACCTGTAAGAAATAAAGAGGAGGAATGTTATGTTAACTTGGAACAATTGGTGAAACTTGAAAATTTATGACTGAAACTCGCCTAAGAAAGCAGCAAACACAAGATTTCTTCCAGCAGCCCCATTCCCAGCTTCCAGAGCACAATGGTTTGGAAGGTTCCCATCCCCTTTTCCTCCCGGGCTGTAGCCAACCCTTCAGTGCTTCCCAGCATCCTTGGACCAAAGGCTGCGTCACCAAATCAGAACTGAACTGAACCGTCTGTTCCCATCGTTACAGACACTCCTTTGTCCACAACTGAAATGCTCTTCAATATCAAGCCCAGTCTCTCGCAGCCATTACAAAACAAAACAAAAAAACACCCAAAGAAATCAGCAGTTTTGGGTGGATTTAGGTGAGGAAAGGGAGAGGGCCGTGTCCAGCCCGTGGGAGATGGCTGCAGGAACGACGACGTGGCCCCGAGAGCATTTACCTCTAATGCAAACTTTCCTTGTTCCGCTTTGCCCACAGGAGTGTAAACACGCACTAAGACGCCGTCGAGGGACCTGGCCTCCACGAAGTCGTACTCTCCCACCACGAAGGCGACGAGATACGTCGACATGATGGGGGTGCGAGCGAACTTCACTTCCACCAGGTTTTCATCGTCGGGGTACGGCTTCCGGTCAATGACGTTCTTTCAAACCGAAAGGGAATCAATGTCATGGAAACGAAACTCTTTATTACACAAGAGATTCGACCGACTATTCCATCGCCAGGAGTCACACATTTAAAATGAATGGACTTTTACGATTTCAAAATCCAGACCATGATGGAGTTTCCCTCCTAACGAAACCCAGCCCATCGCCCACGGAAATGGGCTTTGTCCTTCAAAACCAGTATTACCCACACCCCAGTAAGGCTTTCACTTTAAATTCTGGAACAGAAACCATGACCCTGTGGTCAGTGGGCAAGGCTGGGCTTCACAGGTAACAGTAAGTGAGGTACTGGAATAAAACCAGCTATTTGTAAACTGACTCGCTCTTCTCCAGCAACAGCTCCTAGAAATATCTGCGCCGTATTAAAAGTAGCAACCTGAAAATGCCCACTTGTGTTTGTGAGAGAGACACTTCTGCTTGCACATTGTACCCCAGGTCTGGTCAAAAATCCTCTAGGGCAGAAAACATGCTTATTTATCTCCAGTGCTACATCTGCTTATGTAGCTGTAACAGCTATATAAACACACAAAGGCCCTTTTTTTCCCCCCCAGTCACTCTGAATCAAGCAGCATGTGGCATGACATATACTAAGACCTCTTTTTTTTTTTGTTATTATTATTTTAAAGAAACACCACTGTGGTTCGTACAACCTGTTTGGGTTCTGTCCCAGCATCTGCCATCACAATATCATCCTTTTAAAAAGTTCTCTCCATTTCAAGCTGCTTAGTGATAGCTATATTCCTAATTTTGTCTGTTACCAAGGCACACTATTAACCACCAAATAACCAGCTGGCAGTATTATAGTTGTATTTAAACCACTCTTTATATGCCCATCAAGAACTTACCATATTTGACAAAGCTACTCTGTCTTTAGGAACCACCAAAGAAATATCAAACGTTGCCTTAATGGCAGGCTCATCCCAGCAAGGGAAAGCTCTGCGAGCATCAGTAGCCTGGAGGAAATAAGAGCATTAAAAGAACAAATCAAGAGATCGTGGCAATTAAAACACACACAAAAATTCAGCACATTTTACAAGCAAAAAAGTTGGGTGGATGATGGTCATTAGTACAGTCTCCTCACCGACACTCTGTATTAGAACATTTTATTCTTACTGTGATAACTTATTTCACTCTTGGCTTAAGGAAAAGAAAAAAAAAAGAAAAAAGAGAAAAAGCAGCTTTAAAGCACTGTGTGCTGTGATGGAATCCTACAGTCGGAGCAAAATTCAGCAGAGTCATGAGAGGAGCAAAGCTCAGTCATGTGAAAGCTGAGAGGGCACCCAGGCGTTCACAGGCCGTACGTACAAGACCCCCTATTTCTACTCCATCAGCAGGCTGCACCCCAGGAACGTGCTGTTTGTATGAGGTAAATACTCCATGATTTTATGTAACCAGGCAGATAACTAGGAAATTACAATATGGTGTAAAATTCTGTCATCGTGTCCAGGGTTTACATAACGCTCCAGACAGAACCTGGCTCCCATTTTGGATGTCATTAAGATACTGAGATAAAGGCAGAGTGTCCTATTAAAACAATTAATACACTTCACAAAGGGAAGTTATACAGAGTTATTTGACCACATCTAAATAAACAGCTGGTTTGGAACATTGCAGCTATTGTACACATACGAGGTATCACACCATCAGCATGAGCCTTGGCTGGGAATTTGCCAGATCCAGAACTTACTGACCTTCAAGTCGCAAGGTAAAAGGCTGTTTTCAGTCACACCAATGCTCACTGAGAGCAAGGAGCAAATAAATATGGATTTTTGAAATTCACCCAGAGGGTATAGCTAAAGGCAGGAAATCAGGCCTTTGCTTCTTCTAAGAATAAATCCTGCATGAAGAAGGATGTTCCCCGAAAACAAAACTATAGCCCATACCTCAAACTGAGTGACAGCAGCATAGCGCGTGTCTCCAGTAGGGGTGGTGTATTTACTTCGGTAAAAACCTTTCATTTTATCATTCAGCTCCCCTACAAAGTCTATCTTTAGCGTCCCTGTCCCTGGAAGAGAAACAGACGGGACACTGTTATTGGAATGTGTCAAAAAGAACATCTCTTTGGCCTGGAGCTTCAGGCCAGGCTGCTCAGCTGGCCCACTGCCCCTCTCAAATAAATGTCCCTTCAACTCATCTCCACCCATGGCTTTTTTTGCCAGCCTCCCTCAGACCCTGCACCCTCCTTCCAGACCCACCTTAAGCCCTTTGAGACCCCACAACCCTTCCCCCCTTTGAGTAAGGTTTACAAAAATACAGGATGGCCCCTTCGACACAAGCCAGGACGGAGCACGGGCTGCATCCAGCCTTGGAGGTCGATCAGTCTCGGGATTTATTCTGCCCTCCATGTCTCGGTGCAAAAAGAGAAAGCTGACCTCGAGCACAGAGGCAGGATGCCAACATCCCACAGAACGACACAGGGAAGTTTTACCATCCTAGAATCTTTCTATTTGTATTTGTCAAGATGAAAGAAAACTGTTTTATTTGAACTGAGGAGACCAGTTTCAATCAACAAACTCCTCAGAGCATAAAAAAAACCAAAGCACCAAACCCAACCTGTGGCAGTTTCAAAAGAGTTAGTATGTTCCCGCCCAGGAAAATACTGCAGTAATTCAGATTAGCTCATTCTCAGTAAGAGGAAAACAGATCATCTGTGTCTAACTTAAGCAGCTTCTGAGCCTACTCCCCACAGCAGGTAAATAATCAGAGTGGCCTCAGGTGCTGGAAGAGAACATCTTCAATAGCGAAACATTTTCAGTTCCAGAGGCTCACACAAAGGGACTCAGAGTGAACAGACTCCCCAGGGAGCACTAAATTCCCCATCAGAAACTGCAGGGCAGACAGAGCTGTCCCACTGCAGCGTTTCCAAGCACAAACATCTTAAACACGGGGTTGAAGCAAGCAGAAAGCATGAAAATAGCTCTTACCTTTCTGGAGAGTACTGGGAAAGGAGAGAGTAACCTTTTCATCCTCATTCTGGTAGTTGAACCCCGTGGCATGTACCTCTGAAATACAAAAACAGACTACCTGCTTAGAAATAAGCTCCAGAGGTGCTTTTGTAACTCATAAACATTTAAAATTAACCAAATCAGGCAAGCCCAACAACATGTTGAAGCCACCAAACAAATCAACGATGATTTTGAATAATTCTGAATGATATAAATGCAAGCAACAACAGGAACAGCACCCACAGCAAGAACAGTGTCCTGCACCCCACCAGGAATGCTGGGAACAACTACTAAATCCTGGTAAATGGCAAAATATTGCACAAAAAACCTTCCCCTGGATATTAAACGCTTACATCAGTGCGGCAGGATTCTTATTAATTATTCCAAACAGGGTGCTTATCATTTATTAAACCACTTTGTGGATCACCCTTCGAAAAGCACACAAATAGCCACGGCACGGTGGGTTTGTTTGGTTTGAACCACAAATCATCCTGTTGATTTTATTTAAAAATCCTCTTCAGAAGCAGAGACCTACCTTGGAGTTTATACACCTTTCAGCAAGGGCATCCAAAAATCAGCCAGAATATTAAGTTTACGTAGCACTAGATCTATTTGCAGATACAAACAGCCAACCAGGAGGCCAAGCTGTAAGACATGCTGATGTGTAATTCTAGATTTATAGGTAGAAGAAACATCTGGCAGTTGAGTAGTTCTGAAAGGTTTAGGAAATGCAGAGGAACAGCCTGCAGTACACGCTGCCTGTCCCACCCCACTCACAGTGAAGTGAAAACACCCCCAGGACACTGAAACTCCATGTTTTCAGGCACTTGCAGAACTGACCCTAAGAAGAAAGACTCAGCAAATAACTTCAGTTCTCTACTGGAATAGGTACTAGTTTTGAATGGTCACAGGGAAAAAAAACAACCAAAAAGAATACTGGAAAGTGCTACAATACAGGGAGGTGAGCACCCTAAAAGAAAAATGTACCACTCTGTGGAATTCTGAATGACGAGGCTCGTTTGGAACAACTTCATTTACAGAATGATCTGCCTCCCCCGCTCAGATATCCCGGAGGAGGATCCAGGTATTGCGTTTCAGAGGCAGCACAAGCACATCTGCAAGATGCTCCACTAAGTTGTTCCAGATGTGACAAAAGCAACTGGAAACGTGGTTTTATTTTTCTGAGATGTGAAGTGCTATTTGCTTCTGGAATAGCATGATTTCAGCCTTAAGTCAGAGTTAGTACCAACCTCTGCTCCCAGAGAACACCCGGGGTTTCACATCGCTGCGCTCGGCGTTCAGTTGGAGTGAACCACCACGTGGGAATAGAATATGGAAATGCTCATAATGCAGCAATTCCAGCCAGAAAATAAAAAAGAAAGACAGGGAAGTGCTGGAGAGGCGACAGCAGAGGAGCACAAAGGTGATGACGGGCCTAGAACAGCTCTGTGATGAGGAAAGGGCTGAGGGACTTGGGTCTGTTTAGTCTGGAGAAGAGAAGGCTGAGGGGGGATCTGATCAACACCTGGAAATACTTCAAGGGTGGGTGTCAGGGGGATGGGGACAGGCTTTTTCCAGTGGTGCCCAGCGACAGGACAAGAGGGAATGGGCACAAACTGGAACATGAGAAGTTCCATCTGAAGATGAGGAGGAACTTGTTGACTTTGAGGGTGGCAGAGCCCTGGCAGAGGCTGCCCAGAGAGGTGGGGGAGTCTCCTTCTCTGGAGACATTCAAACCCCACCTGGACACATTCCTGTGGGACCTGCTGTGAGTGACCCTGCTCTGGCAGGGGGTTGGACTGGATGATCTCCAGAGGTCCCTTCCAACCCCAGAGCATTCTGTGAGTCTCTGAATGTACAACATTCTAGTCTGAAAGTGGGCTCTCTGGCCAGAGAGTGGTGCTGGTGGCTGACTACGTCACTCAGATCCATTGAATTTTGACCCTGGCTATCTCTGGAGTCCAAGGACGGGCTGGATACCTGTCAGGAATTTCTATGAGCCTTCCCAGGAGGAATCCCGCTGCTGGACAACCTGCGGATGCTGAGCTGTCAGCCTGTGGGCAGAGGCTACAGGAAAACCTGAGAAAGGGCTGATAAAGATCAGTACAAGAATGCAGAATCCCTCCCCTCTGTGTATTTTAAAATGACCACAGCAAAACCAAAAACATTTGTATCTTTTTACAGCTTCTCATGGAAACAATCTGATACCGAAGACAAACAAAACCATGACTTCAGGATCGGAGTTCTAACCTACTGAAACTGAGAAATGCAGAAGAATGCATGTTATGCAGCTCTTCTGCCAAAAGTTGACAATGAATATCAAGTTTCCCCCTCCTCCCCTCCCGATCGCGAAGTTCTCCTAAGCCTGTTTGAATTTGCATTCTCCACTACTTTATTACCCTTTTAAACCTGGGGGGAGAAAAGCCACAGGAAAGACACAGGTAGGCTCTGTCGGTGCTAGAAGGAAATGGAGACCTTCAGGGTTTCATCCCCCAACAGCCTGGGACAGTGCGTTGACACACGGCCCAGAGCAGCCTGGTTTCAAGGAACTCCTCACCCTTAACTTTACAGCCTTAGATCCCAATCACCCTCAGGTTAGAACTAAGTTGTAAGTTAAATAGGCTGGAAGCAGGCCCAGCAGGCCCCATCGCCATCTCCAGTAAGTTAAATAGGCTGGAAGCAGGCCCAGCAGGCCCCATCGCCATCTCCAGTAAGTTAAATAGGCTGGAAGCAGGCCCAGCAGGCCCCATCGCCATCTCCACCACAGGAGGGTCCCTCGTCACATCTCGGGGACAGCTCGGCCCTGATGCACACTCGGAGGCAATGGCAAGAGCACACCTGGGACGGAAGGTAAAGCCCATCGGCAGTTTCCCAACACCCATATTCATTGCAAAAGTGGTGCCTGGAGGAGTCTTTCCATGCTTAACTGGCATTTTTTTTTTTATAATTCTCAAAGCAGCTGCTTTTATACCAACTTCCGAAGCAGCAGAATATAAATTAAACATTCAAAGTTACATTTTTGGGGTTAGTTTTTTGGTTTTGTGTTTTT
>VXBJ01005970.1:52300-64824 GCA_013400055.1 Nycticryphes semicollaris
TTTTTGTTTTTTTTTTTTTTTAAACTTTTAGTGCCAATAATTTAATCCAGAGCAAAAAGAACCAGGGAAAACCATCAACAATACTTTTTGTTAGAGTTTAAGAGAACCGCTTCTAACAAAGATGTAATTGCAGTAAAAGGCTGTCTGAATTCCTAACGGCGTGGAATACAAAAGCTCCTGAAGAGAACAACCCAGTTTTGGCAGCCCACTAACTCTGGAGAGTTTGGCACCGCAAGGTTGCAAGTTAATCACTAGCACATTAGTACAGGGCCTGGACCGAGCTGCATGAGAAAGTAAAAACCCGCCAGTGCTCCACGTCTTTGGGTAAAGAAGAAAATGAAGAGGAAAAAAAGAAGCATAAAAATCAGATGGAGCAACCCCCCCTCGAACTCAGAGCACTTCACACACACCCCCCCCCATCAAATTTTACAATAGCTTTCCAAATAAATTACAGTCCTTCCACAGGGCACTTCCTGAGATTGCTCAGTGACCAGATGGATACATCAATTAACAACCCCAAGTTCTGTGTTACACGTTTACACACCCGGATCCCAGCCAAAGGTTTGAAGCAATGTCAATGTGCACCTATTTCAAAGTGATGACAAAGCCAAGTGCAAGAGATGGAATATGGGGTTGGGGTTTTTTTTGCAAGTAGCCCTCATTCCACGGCACAGAGAAGTCACGGGCAATTAAGGTATGGTGGCTTAAATGAACTTGCCCTCATCAACCACTGCGGTGACCACGTGCACTCTGCCTGTTCCTCTGCAAACCAACTGCGTTAGTGCAAACACCTGCTTGCGGACACAGCACACACTTGTCCTCCCTCAGCATCACCCGCTGATGCCATTCCCCAGAACCCAAATGCTTTCACAGAAGCCCAGAACGCTCTGGGGTTGGAAGGGACCTCTGGAGATCATCCAGTCCAGGTCCACCCACAGCAGGTCCCACAGGAACGTGTCCAAGTGGGGTTTGAATGTCTCCAGAGACTCCCACACCTCTCTGGGCAGCTTCTGCCAGGGCTCTGCCACCCTCAAAGCCAACAAGTTCCCCCTCATCTTCAGATGGAACTTCTTATGTTCAAGTTTTTGTGCCCGTTCCCTCTTGTCCTCTCACTGCAAAAAGCCTGTCCCCATCCCCCTGACACCCCCCCTTGAAGTATTTCTAGGGTGTTGATCAGAGAGATGCTCCAGGCCCCTCATCATCTTTGTAGCCCTCCACTGTCCCCTCTCCAGCACTTCCTTGTCCTTCTTGAACTGGGGAGCCCAGAACCAGACCCAGTGCTCCAGATGGGGTCTCCCCGGTGCAGAGCAGAGGGGGAGGATGATGTCCCTCCCCCTGTCTTTAGCTTGGGAAGCTTTTCAGACACTGGGGGATCTAAAGCAGCTTCTAGAATTTAGAGATGCTTGGAGCAGTTGGCAATTTCAGATAGAAAACAGCCAGCGGGCACAGTGATGTTTGTTCAGCAGAAATAACCCAGTGAACTTTGATTTGTACTTCAACCTTTAAAAGGTTTTGAGGCCGGAGCTCATTATTTCAGTCTTTCCTAGAGCACCTCTCTTAGGAGGAAAGGCTGAGGGACTGGGGCCTTCTTAGTCTGGAGAAGACCGGGAGGTGTTCCATGAGAGCTGGCACGAACAGCACATCCACAGCTGCCGGTTACAACTACTTCACCAGTTTTATGGCTAAACAGAGCATTTTTCTACTCCAAAGTACTGAATAATCAATCTCTCCTGGTTTATTATTCACCATCACTCCATTGTGGATTATGCAGCAAAATTTTTCACTTTGACTTTAAAGCTTCAGAGATCCTCCCCACAGCTTCCTGTCAAATATTGGGCAATAATCTGATTTCTCTGAAAATCTCCATTAAAATTCCAAAGTTCTGCCCTGTTCTGTATCCACCTCTGGAAGAGTGAACAGGAGGGGAGGGAAAACACAGCCCCCAGTTGTAGCAAAGATTTCTTTTGCACAGCAGCACGGTAGGCACTCAAGGCTACCAGGAATTATTAGGAAAAGAATAAACTGTTCTCCACAAAAGCCAACAGATCCCCTCCACACACAGGGGGAAAGGTATCTGTTGAACAAGCAGCTCTTTTTCACACAGAACCCCACTTGAAAGAAGATAAGCCACGGATCATCTTTCCTCTCTCCACTAGAGCCTTTCAAGGGGAAAACACCCCTAACTCCTCACTCCTTTCCAAAGGATCTAGGCAATGGGCAGGAGGGCTCTCCTAAAGAACCAAATCCAAATGATCCTCCTGGTATTTCTGTTGGTTCACTGGACTATATTTCACGTACTGGTTTAGAGACCAGTTACACAATTACCATCCAAGAGCTGGGCACAATAGCAGCATTAGTAAACCCGACTTGATCTCTATCACCAGGTGCCAGCAAATAGTCTGCCAGTTTCAGGCAATTTTACTTCCAAAGCCATTAGGCTGGTTGGCAGTTCACCAAGCTCAAAGACAGGTTTTAACCCCACCAGGCCTGAGCATTAATTAGAGCAAACACGCGATAAAGCTGCACCGTGGGTATGTCTGATAGCGCAGGTTGAGGGGTGAGTGCCTGTTACTGCAGCTGGAGCGCTGGGCTCGTGTTCCTGCTGGCCAGAGAGCCACCTTCAAGGCCATCAGGAAAATTAGAGTGAAGGAATTTAAGCCACAGAAACTCACTTCCGGTGTTCTTGGGTTTAAGTCTCCATCAGGCTTTGCTATTAACACCTGGAAGTTACAAGGAGAGTACGTGGCTGTTAATAGTAAAACAGACCTTTATGGGAGGGAAATGAGCTGGGAAAACAAGAGAGAGAACACATTAAAACAGAGATCCTCTCTATTATATGTATTTTTCCTGATTTGACTGGAAAGAGACTTAATTTCTAGGTACCTTTTCTATTTATTTTCCTCTTTCTCAATGACAAAATAATGAATCCATTGGTGGTTTGGGCCCGTGGCAGGACCAGCCCCCAGACACACTCTGCTATTGCTACTACTCCTGTTACCGCCTCGTTACTCAGGAGGAGACACAACTCCAGGAGAGCCCAGCAACGCAGCAGCATTTCCCAATCCACTAACCATCCCCAACCTGCCGAGGGCACGGGGGAGCAGAGCACCAGGGGACAACCCCCAGGAGCCCAAACCAAGCACTCAGGAGACAGGGCTCTATTCTTTCCCCCTCGGAACCGGGTGGTCGCCGTCCCGGCTCTTTGGGAAGACCCGCTGCGCTTCCCACGCTGAGCTCTGCCTCCCCACAACACACCCACCCCAAAAAAATGCTGCTGCTTCCTTCAGCCAGAGCTCCCCATCCACCCAAGCATCGTTGGGCTGCTCCCAGCCCCACTTGAGAAGCCCTCTGGTTTCTTTAATAATGTATTAAAATCAAAATGAAAAGAAAACCCAAGTCAAACCAACTTAAGTGCAAAGCTTCATTGCAGACTTGCCCACCTGCACAGCTACCAGCCATAGCATAATGTCACTACAGCAAGAACTGAAATTGTTCCTACCAAACCCAATCCAGAAAATTAAGATTTCTTTTCTTCTTTAGGTGTTTGGACAAGCACAGCCCTTCTCTCCAACTTCCTTCAGCTGTGGTGTAAGCGTGCTAGAGAAGCTGAAACCCAACCAAAGGAACACCTTTCTCCTGTCTATCAAGATCATTCCTTTAATTCACAGTTGCAGTTTTGACAAAGTGCTTCATGACATCATTGTGGCGTTTTCCTCATAGAAAGGGAAGCTCAACAGAGCCTTTTGTTGGCTGAAGGAGGGAACAGTCGCACACAGAGCACCAAGTAACTGTTGTGTTTGAAACAGCAGCAGCTCCATTAGAAAACCAGAAAGGCTTCACACACTGTTAGACCATCGCTCTGTTTCAAGGAGCTTATTTTCCAGTCCTTAATCATTTCATGCTTCAGTTGCTAAAACCTTTTTTCACCCTCTGCTAAATCTCCTTGAAACAGAATTGGGGAAAACTTCAACTACTGTAACTGTGTCTTCGACTCCACCAGTAACCTCCAGTCTGGCACTGAACTGGGCCCCAGCCACCGTCTCCTCCACACAATCACCTTTTCCCACGCTACCCTACTCTCGGAATGTCCTGCTAAATGTCAATTTAGAGTCTCCTCTGCTTCTCCAAATCCCTTCTCAATGGGCATCTCCTACTGCAGGCCCTTCTCGACACATCCCTTATCTAAGCCCCTGTCACAGATGGTGCCAACACTGCAAAGTCCACAGGTACCAATCACATTCTTACACAACTGCCTGGTATAAAGATAAATAAAAATGTAAATAAACATCCTTTTGCCTACAACACTCAGGCATGAGGGAGCAGGACGTAGATTTTATGGAAGCTTGAAGTAACTATTTTAAACATAATGCAAATGGTGGTGATGAGAGAATAAAGGCATTATGTGCCTTCAGGGGTAGGTTCACTTATCAAACTATTACGTGTTTTTGCAAAGTTGTTAACTGTTGGCAACAGCATCTCACATCAGCAATTACCTGGATTAACATGTAAAAACTCCAGAAAAACACCCCAATCCTACCTTCATCTCCTTCTGGTGCATAGGAAGCTGTAATAATGTCAATGTCAGCACAGTTCATCACGATTTGGTTGGTTGCATGTTTCACCTGGAAGAGAAATTTTATGAGCATCAGGAAAAAACAGTGTTCACTGCTCCCTTGAGCTCCCTTAAGTAGGCATTTCCACCTCCCTTTAATCCCAAACCCCTCCGTCATCAACTGTCTGAAACAGAATTCAGTGGTTAAGAGTGGTGAAAAAGGAAAAGGTATTTCCCTGGCTGCTCTCATTTGTGCTACAACACACACACTGCAATCATGTTCAGGCCATCTAGGCCTACTTACCAACACTGGAAATTATTTAAGGGCATGGACTGCCTGTTAAAAATCAGTACAAAAGCTTGACAATAGGGCTCTTGTATGTGGCTGGGAACCCAAGACCAATAAAAATAGACAGAGAGCCCATAAGCTTCCTTTGAGAGACGACCTCCAGGAGTCTACAGTAAAAGCCTTTGAACGCAAACATCTTTCAGAGATGATCAGAAATGCAACCTACACCACTGGGTCCTGAACTGTAAGAATGTCTTAGGCTAAAAACATCTGCCAAGAAATTTGCCTTTACGTTTTCCTGAAAGCTTCCCTTCTGCCAGCTCTTGGCTACACACACTTTGCTGTATTTAACAAGTGGCCAGCTCCCAGCGTAGTAATAAACTGTCTCACTGTGCCAGCTTTCTGTTTGGACACAAGAGCTTGAATCCAGCGGAATTCAAATTAAATATCAATTAATTACCAAAGGGGTAAAATATTTGGGAATTAAAACTAGGAATTATTTAGGAACTTATGGCTGAAACCGTTAGCATCATCATGCTGGTTGGAGCTGGTAGCCCTGCTGGTCCAGGATACAATTTCTAGCAATAGACACCACCAGGTCTTTAATTAAACGAGCAAGAATTTCTGTAACAGCCAAGTGGAGTTTAACATATGCACAAAGGAACTGCTCCCTACCCCAGAGAGTAAGTTCCTTAGAGGGTAAGGACTTGGATCCCTTTCTTGGTTTTTCACTATTATAACCTTGAAATGCCCTATTAACACTTGTACCCACAGGCTGCAGAAACCAACTGGACCCCTTTGTGATGGAAACGGGTCCTCCTGAACCCAGAGCTCCTTCGCCCCCGCAGCACAATCAGTGAAGCACACGCCAGCTCACCTCTCCAGCATCTGAACATAAACGTGGTTATTACAACTACAGCCAAAGTACCAAGCTGTGAAGTGTCACAGTCAAAGCAGACACTTATCACCCCACCATAAAGCAGCTGATATCTACTCAAGATGAGTAAACGGAAGCAGATATTCAGCCTTGAACTGAATAATCTTGATCTACCTCGACTCACCGAAAGAATGGTTCCTGAGTCACTGTGTACATAAACCCCAAATTCAACCCTAGTCAGCAACAAGAGAATTGAGAAATTCAAATGCATAACTTACGAGGTGTACCCACATCATAAGAACGGTCCCTCTTCCTCTACCAATCCACGAGCCAAAGGGCTAACTCCAGGTAGCCCAGGGAAAGCCAGCCCCTCGGCTGATGGTCGATACAAGACAAACCTGACCCCGAGGTTTCTTTCTAACCTCAGTCACCAACTTTGCAGAACAACCAGGTCCAGGGCTTAGTCCTATTCACAGAATGGTTTGTGTAATAAATATTACGTAAGGGCTTATGCTTTTTGACAAGCCTAATTATTAGTGAACCTTTCCAAATCCCTCTTGTCAGCCCCCCCCTGCAGCAGCGCAGAAGAGCTGCCTTGTTCTCACCCTGTTACCTCTTTATGGCAATGAAACCAAAACAATGTTACCCAATAAACTTAACCCCAACCCTAAAAACAACAGGCTCACAAAGCAGAAAACCAGCAAATGTAACAGCTGAAGTAACTGGAGGCTTCCCAGTAAAGATTGACAACCCGGAATCTTTCGGTATGCAGGGACGTAAAGGATTACAGCCCTTCCCAAAACCTAGGATCAAAGGCCAGCAATTTTCATCACAATATTACTGTTTGGGGTTTTTCAAGGTCTTCTACAACGCAGAAAAATCAGGACGAGAACAGCTTTTCATAAATGTCTCGTAGAGACCTTTTATTCAATCTACAAATCCAAATCTCTCCGGATTAGGAACTGAAGCTGCACAAAGAGCTGTCCAAATTGCAGACAATAGTGGGTTTAACAATAGGCTCCGTCTCTTAAAAACAACCTCTTCTGAGGACAGAAGAATTTTCAGTGGAGCACTGTGCCTGCAAAATAAAAAGTTTAGGTTTAAGCAGAGATAACTTCAGAGGCTCCTTAAAACGGCAATTACCTATTTTTAGATATTTTTTTTCTTACCTCCTACAAATCTCAAGCTGGTGTTACAAGAAAGTAGGAATTACTGAAAGGGACTGAGTGAGGCAATGGTCTGACACACATTTACCCTCCATCTCCCCAAAAACACAGGGCAAAAGTCAGGGTGTAAAGATGTCAGCACTGAGAGTGTACCTGTACAGCCACACTCCTGAGGTTCTCAGCAGTTAAAAAATAATGATAATACTAGAAGTTTTCCTGTTGGCACAACAGGCTCCAGCATGAGCCTCCTCCCTCTGAGCCACTAAAAATAATGAAGTGCAGACACACCTGTAAGACAAAACCAAAACAAACAGCATACTTCACTCCTGACCATTTTAGCTCCCAAGGAGCCATAGCCTGGTGCTTACAGACACCAGGTCTGTCAGGAAGAGGAATGGATGAGTCTTACTGCAAGGGATACCTTGAAACTCCCCCTACATTTCTGCTATTACTGTGTGTTGGGAGACAGACACCCTGCTCCTGCAGTGCTTTTCACGAATGCAATCGTATTAAAAGGCATCTCCCTGCATAAGGTAGAACCAATTACAGCGCTGTCACCCTGCTTCACCCTGCTCTATAATGTAATACATTCACTCTTCAACAAGAAGAGGCCAATCAAGACAAGAGCAAGCAACAAATGCCCACCAGAAAGGAGTTTTGCCATAAGGGTGACGTGCTCAACAGCAGCCGACGAACTAAGACCAATATCTGGAATGAAGGAGCGTTTCAAAACCTTAAACCTGTTGCTTTTGATGAAGCTGTAGTGAAATTAATGCCAGTTCAAACAGCTATTGAGCCAGACACAGATACCAGAAGCAGGTCTGCCCTGCAATAAAACTGCAGACCTTTAAGACGTTTAGACTAAGGTGACACACACCTCCCAACCCTTCCTGCTCAGCACTGGTTTCTGGGGAGGAAAACCTCACCCAGTAGGACATTATGGCTTAAGTTCCCCCAAAAAGCTTTCAAGGTAACATTCATTTGACAGAAGAAGAGCTAAAAATGCTTATTATCTGGCTCTGCCAAACAGGACTCAAAAATGCTGTAAAGGTTCTGATTGTCACCAGTTATTGGAGCAGGAAAGGACTTGATGGAAAAACCTTTTCAGGACATGAGAAAGAAGAATTTGAATGGCTTCAGCAGAATGTTGGCCTACCCAAAATACAGGATGAGATGCACCAAAAGATATCTTCTAGACTCAAACCCAAATCTCCAGGGCCATTTCTAAGGCTAGATAATTAAAATCTCGTCACTTGGCTTCACAGTCCTTTTCTAAATGTAGCATTATAACAAGCATGTATGGTTTTAGCATTTTATTCTCTAAAACAGACAACTAAAATAACCTCAGTTCTGTTCTAGGTTGGATCTTTTCAAGAATTTCAAACTTGAACAGTGAGAAAAGGACTAAAAAGTTTTATTCATCTGCATCTCGAGCAAATTACAGCAGCCAACTAGTAAAATTGCCGATGCCACGACTAATTGGCCCACTGGAAAAATTCACTTCATTCCAAAGAGCACCCAACTACGGCCGCCTGTAGCAGTGGCACGTACTTCAGAATTGTCAAAGCCACACAGACAAGTAAATCCCTTTGTAACTGCGATCAATGCAATCAGCCTTCTGAATTACAGCACTGAAAGAGGCCTTTCTGGGTGGGGAGGGAGAGGGAGAAGAGCAAAGACATTCCTGGTTTTGAAGCTGGTGGCAGAAGGGTCCACAGAGCCCCGAGGTCCCGACTTCGAAGCACCAGACTTGAACACTCATCCCAGCCCCTTTAAGGCTCAAATTCAGCTCTGATTTCAGGTGCTGGCAATGTCAAGTGACAAGGCTGGACCGTGTATTGGTACTAGAGAACTTCCCCCTCCAAATGACACCGACCACAAATACTACACTCATTAAACTGCATTTTTCAGAGTTTACATGTGAAAGCATCACAATTAATCTTTAACTGGCATGCAGCAGGATCAGAAGACCACACATTCTTTAGTCTAGCAGAGACTGCATAATTAACCTACAAAAAGCAAGAGATACAGGTTAAACATTGCTAAATATAACAGAGTATCCTTAAGACACATTAAAGGGACTGGGAAAGATATTTCAAAGAGCCACCTGCGGCAGGTTGTAAGTTCTGTAACGTAAAGCTAGTTTGCTTTGCAACCAAGAAACACCTCCCTGTAGTTCGCAGTGAAAGAACTGAATCCCCACCCAACACTCTCCAAAGACAGCAGTTTATACAGAGGAAAACACCAGGAAGGCAGGAGCCATCCACATGTCCCTCTGAAGCTCCACACCACCACAGGTGACGGCCTGGAGCCGCGAGAGCGCAAAGAACTTCTGTTGAGAAGCTTGAGACAACCCGGTTTTTAAGTTTGGGAGCCAGATGTTTGTTTCTGTTGCCAGTTATTCATGTTTGCCTTTTGGGCACGATGCTGAAGAACAGAAGGGCTGCAACATCCCCTCTTTGTTCCAGCCCTCCCAGGAGTTAGAGGCGGAATGGAAAAAAAGAAGTTGACCTAGCCACTGAGTAATAGGAGTGCGCTGCACTGATAACCAGACCCCAAGAAAATCAGGGTTATAATAATTAAATCTCAAGCCAACAGATGAATAGAAGAATAGATGAACTACTTCCACCCCACAAAAAAAAAAAAAAAATTAAAAAAAATGAAAGAAACCTTAATTGTGCTGATTCAGAACCATCCCCACACGCTCAACAAATCAACAGTTTCAAACTCTAGGAGACGACAGAACCCCCAGACCGAGGGCAGGACTGAGCAGGCGGCTATTTCAGCTCCAGATCCGCTCCCGACACGCAGTGTCCCCTTCTCCCACGAACCCATCCTGTCCTAGCTGCAACCAACCAACTCCTTCACAAAGTATCCTTAAGGATTTTGTTTGTAATGGTGATAAATGGCAGTTATATACCGTCAGTTTATCTAAATGTTACACAAGTCTATAAACTTCCAAAATATTCACATGACTGCGAACCACAGTGTTTTAGAAAACTCAAGTAACAGCCTCCACTAATTGCAGTTTGCTATTAAAGGTGCAAAGTAACAGAGCAAAGAAACATGATGTACATAATGAACACTCTTCCTAATTTTGTGATTGATCACGATTGGTTCTGGTGACAAAGTTGCAGTTCTCACCCGGGTCAGAAAGCATCCCTGGTTTCAGTACTTGATGGGGATTATTGCTTGTCCAGCCATCATTATAGTGGAACGGAGCAGAGGGACTACTAATTATTCTTGTTTGTTTATAAAAAATCAGTACATGGCTCTTCCAGAGGAGGCAGTGTATGTGCTTCCCTACCCAAAATCTGGAAAAGTCAAAGTTTGTGTCTTAATGTAAAATCCCTTTCACCTCCCTATCTGCACAGCGTATGCCCAAAGTCTCACACATGCTGCAAACTGAAGGCCCCTGAGGAGCTCCATCCCACCTCATCACCAGGTGCTCATAGAAATGGCCAATGGGTCCTTAATTGAACCAACTGGATCTAAAAGCACACAAATGAGGGTTTTTTTTAATAAATTCAATCCCAGCTCAATAACAAACAATTACTAAATGTTAGCATACTCGTAAGTCAGCTGCTCCCTTGTAGGAAAAGTGCCCTGTCTGCCTCGTACTGCGGCTGAGCTGGTTCTCCTCCTCCCCATTAAGGTGCAGAAGAGTTACCCTCTCATTTTCTGGAATGGCCCTTTACTGTGCTCTGGGTGCTGGCAGCCACAGCAAAACTTTAGATTCCTAACTCCCCACCAGCATGTGAACACTCACCCCATACACCTTCCTGCCCCTCTCCTCTACCTCCCCACACGCGGCTGGGATGTGGCCTCATGGGTCTTCAGCATATGGTGGTTAAAAGTTATTTTAAAAGAAATATGGATACTTTTGATATGTTTTAAAAACCTTGCCCTATATATATATATATTTTTATTAATTCTTTCTGCAGTGAGAACATGAGAACAGCTCACCATGATGCGAACAAGTTTTTTTACAACCTTGAACCCTCCAAGATCATCGTTCTTCCTTCACACGTGCCCTCAGCTGGTGGGGAAGTCCAGGATTTTGCACTGTCAGGTGGTATCCATCGCTCTAGGAATTTATTGAGCAATCTCCTGAACAGCAAACAACATTTAAAATATCTCAACAGGACTAAAATTTGCAAGCCAACCACCATCTCTACAAGAAGCCTCCAAATCCTCATTCTTCCTGGATTTAAGCTAAGTTTCCAAGGCTGCTGTTCAATACTACTCACTCCTCAGCAGCAATGCTGGCTTAAAAAGCCACTACTCCCCTCCCCCCGAGTGTTATTTTTAACCTGGATGATTTCAGTGATCCCATTTACAGCACAGCCCCACAACTGTAACAGGACTGAGGAGCAGCAACTTGGGTGCAAAGACAGGAATAGGTGGCTAGGATTAAGACAGAAGAGATTGGGAATTTCTCAAGCTGGCATTTTCACCTGGGCTGATGCACCATCAAACTCCAGCGAGAGCAAAATCCACAAGGCAATTTACATTTTCAGGGTTTCTTCCACATGACACAAACTTACTCATCTCTGGCCTTCTTCCTTCAGGTCCCAAAAGTCACAAGATTCACTATCATCCTCAGCTTTTTGCCCTCCCCTGCTTCCACAGGCACCAGGCACTTGTCCAGCGAGGCACTCGCCCTCTTCTGTACCTGCCCTTCAGATCCAGCAGCTTTATTACCCTGATGCTACTTCATTTTAAATCAAGGCTTTAACTGCCTCTTTAGACCAAGATTTAAATCTGTACACATGGCACTATTTAAAGTCTCCCTCAGATATTTTTCTGCTCTTTCTACAGTCAAGATACGTTGTGAGAAGAAGTCTGGTAAGCCCTTATGATTCTGCATCTCTTTCAAATCACTGCACAAGGAAAGACATGAAAGCAGATTTAGGGAATCTTGGCACAGCAGCCCAAGAATGACTATGAGACTTCAGGGCTTTCATCAAACCTTCTGGCTTTCAAACATGAACACGGGGAAGCTTTTGCCTTTTGGAAGGGGCAGAGGACCTGGTGCCTGCAGCTTGTGCACCCCCTTCCCACTGGTATCCCAGCATTTCGCTTCACTGACTCCAAGCTTTTCATGACGCTGAGGCCTACCAGTACCACACCGGGGGAGTCCTCATTTAATTGCCTATGTGATAGTTTTGTCTTTCCAGCAAAATCCCGAGCCCTCTGAATGGCTGGACGTAGATAAAAGCTGCACGCTGGAGGCTGGAAACAGGAACAGGGTGCTCGCTATGGATTTCAGGGAAGCCAGGGATACCAGCCAGGCAGATATCCATGGCTCCAACTGCTCCATACCTAACCTACACACCGGCTCTGGGGGGCCGGGCCCCCGCCCCGGGGGAAACGCAGGGCCTGGGGCGAGGCCCCCGGACCTTCCCAGGCCGTTCCCGGCTCCTCTCGGGGGACAGAGCAGGGCAGGGCGGGGCCCGCGGGCAGCCCTCTCCCCTGCCCCGAGGCCCGGCCGCGGGGTGCGTGTGTGTGGGGGATATATATACACATATATATATATATATACACACACACATCTGAGTGTATAGGCTGAATGGAAAGGGAGGGCGGAGACCGCGGGGGAGGGGGGGTAGCCCCGAGCGGCCTCCCTGCACCTGCCTG
>VXBJ01005970.1:68735-89776 GCA_013400055.1 Nycticryphes semicollaris
CAAACTGGGTTCTCCTGCAGCGTTAGACTGGGGAGGGCTCAGGGACAAATGGACGGACAGGGTGGAAGCTGGGATCTGTAATTAGCCCAGAGTCTCTGCAGCCACCAACCGCTATCAGTGCATCATTTTAATTAAGAAAACAAGGGGGAAGATTAAAAAAAAAATAAAAGGGGGGGGGGGGAAAAAGAAAAAGGAATATCCCAAGAGAGGCTTTTCTTTTCTTCTCTCTTTTGCTGGAGTTTTCACAGTTCCTGCTGAGAGCGGGAGCAGCCGGAGGGCGCCGGCTAATCCTGCCTCGCAGGTCTGGGCCGGCGGCTTAGGGCAGGAATCTCTGGTATTCGGGAGCACGGGGACAACGGGGCTGGAAGCTGCTAAGTGGTTCCGGGGGCCTCTTGCTCTGGGGGCCATTCCCTGGTTCCCTTTCAGGGGGCTGGGAGGTGTTTTGCATGGCTTCCCCCTCTCGCTGCCAGGCGATGGGTGCCTGCGGGTCTGCCCCGTCACCCTCCCTCCCGCCTGGCCACCTACCTGGGATGAGTTGCACAAGGACGGTGGCAAACGTGGCCAAACCCCTGCCCGGAGCTGGTGGGGACAGCTGGGCTTTGGGTGGGTGCTGAGTGTGTCCCACTCCTCCCGATGCTTACGTCCCTCCACATCCCAGCCCTGGTCCCTCACTCCGATGGGGCAGATCCCAGTGTGGTGGTTTAGCAAGAGGAAAGGTCAAGTGGTGACCCCAGAGCTCAAGTGGTGGCCCTGGTTCCAAGAGTGGCAGGCAGGGATGCTCCTGGGCTGTGCTCCCCACAGTGAGGACGTGGCCCTAGGGGGCTACCAGAGCCCCAAAAGGGTTGCCCACGGTGGTAAAACCGGCTGAGATGCCATCACAGGGCAGCCTGGGAAA
This sequence comes from Nycticryphes semicollaris, assembly GCA_013400055.1. Lineage (NCBI taxonomy): Eukaryota > Metazoa > Chordata > Aves > Charadriiformes > Rostratulidae > Nycticryphes > Nycticryphes semicollaris. Next base: position 69,631 of record VXBJ01005970.1, read on the forward strand.
GCCAGACAGGCTGGGGAAAATCCAGCCCCACGAGTCCCCAGCCGTGGGAAAGCGCTGGGGCCGTGGGGTGCTGGGGCCAGTGACTCAGCCCCAGTCGCTGGGGGACCGGCTCTACATGTAGCCCTGGGGGCTCCAGCCCTGTTTTTCACAGGGGAAACCGGCTCCAGTTTTCCTGCTGGGGTGCAGCAGCGACGATCCCTCCCTCCCTCCTCCCCCCACCTCCTATTTTTTGAGCACCGAGCCTGATTTTTGGAGCTGCCGATGGGATGTGGATGCAATTCCCCCAGCCCATGGGTGCCTGGCTCCCCACCCGGAGGGCCCCCCAGCGGGACCGCTCCCGGCTCGCCCCGCTCCCCGCCGGCACAGATAACAGCGTGGGCCGGGATCAACGGTCTCGGGGCACAGCGGAGCCGTCACTACACATTAACCAGCTGTCCGATGGAGCAACGCCTCCCTCCCGGCCAAGATCAACACTCCCCAAAGCCAACTGGGAGCAGGGCCAGGAGGAGCCAGCACATCCCACAGCCCCCCAGTCCCCCGGAGCCACCCTGGGGGTTCGCCCCCATCCCCTGTCCCCTCCAAGCCGTGTTTGCCTTTGGGTCTGCAAGAGGGATGGAGGCCTCACCCTGCGGCCACGGGCGGGTGTTGAGCATCCCCGGGGCTCACGGAGCTGGAATTTCCAAGAGTTTAGGGATAAATACGGTTTGCTTTAGGGCATCGGTGCTGCACCCCCGGAGCTGCTGCATCCTGGTGATCCACCGGATGTTCAGGTTGGACCCCCGGGTGGGACCCCTGACCCCCCACCCTTCCACCAGCAGCCCTGAGTCCTGCTGCAATTTTGAATGCCCAAAGCACCAGGCACTGACTGTGGCATCGCCCGGAGCCAAGCGGAGCTGCTGAGGAAAGGGGGGCTGCGTGAGTCCCCCAGGGTGCTGGGGGTCTCAGCAGACCCGGGAGGGTGTGGGGTGTGGGTCCGACACCCCCGTTCCACCCCAGGCAGTCTGATACCCCCAGCAGCCCCGGGCACGGTGGGGGGCTCCACAGGGGTAACTGACACCCCCANGCCGCCGCCGCCGCCTCGGCCCCGCCCTTCCCTCGCTTTCGGCCACGCCCACTTCCCGGCGGGCCGCGCGGCGAGAAGATGGCGGCCGCCATGAAGGCGGGCCTGGGCCGGCTGGGCCTGAGGGTGTGCTGGCAGGTGAGGGCCGGGAGCGGGGCTGGGGCTGGGGAACCGGCGGAACGGACAGAGGGGAGCGGGCTGAGGGGCCGAGGAGCCACAGGATAAAGGGATGTGGGGAGTCAGGGATGAGGGAATATAGGAAGACCGCGGGACAGGGATGGCGACAAGTAGTGGCCTTAGGTGTATTTGCAGCTGCTCTGCCTTTGGGAGGCGTGAAGAGGAAAAAAGGCAAGACATGGACGTTGTTTTTTTGGCCGTTGAGTTAATTCTTTGGCTTTGTTATTTCTTCTCCTTAGACTGCGGAGTCCATACTCCGTCCCGCTGGAGCGGCTCCGGCCTGTCTTGTCCCAGTGAGAACGAAGAAGAGGTTTTCTGTCCCTGAATGGGCCAGAGAACTGACCCCTGAAGAGAAGGAGAAGAGACTCAAGTCTTCAGGGACAATATTTCCTGATGAACGTGTAGAACGGACCTTCTACTTGGCCTGCACAGGTGGTAGAAAACATTCTTTGGTCCCTTCTTGAGGGCCAAACTAATGCAAGTAGCAGTATGGAGCGATTAGCTTAAGCAGTGTCACCATCTGCAATGGGCTGAATTGCCCACTCTGCTTCCTGGTGAGGGATGGCGCCCGCCCTCTTGACTTCAGAAGTGTGTCAAGCTGTTGGTCAATGAGGAACAGCAAGAGAGATCACATTCTCTACTCCTGAGTGTGTCTTACTCTCCCATTCTGGGTTGTATGGAAAAGCAGAGCAGAGAGCAGGTGCCTGACGCTGCTGACAGGCTGTGTTACACTTAGCAGTTCTCTCTGTGCTCACATTACAAACATTTCCAGGGTGGAATCCTGCCACTCCACCCCCTGGCAGCCGGGGTGCTGCCTCTTTATTTACTTTGTTTTTCTGCTTTTGAGGCTCCATGTTTCTTCTCTCTCCTGCAGCTGATATTATAGACCCGTACATCCCTCCTGAGGGTGATGCCCGCTTGACTTCCCTGTCCAAAGATGGGCTGAAGCAGAAGATGGAGAAGCTGAAGCAGAGTGCTGCCTCCCAACTAGCGTATGTACTCCTTTTAGATTAGCTTGTGGTGCCAGAGTTTTGCTCAGTTCTGTCTTGCTGCAGTGAGAGGGCACGTTTTGTTTTCCACCCACTTTGTCCGTTGTTGCTGTTGGTTATATCTTAGTGGGGGAGTCCCCAGTTCTCAGTTGCTCCCTGGTAAAAGCTGGGCTTGGATTGGGTAAGTTCTGGTTCATCATCTGAAACGCCTCAGGTGTTTCAGAGTCATTTTTCACTTGCTGTAGAGCTTTTCTTGTCTTTTCAGTCTGCGGAAGGTGAAGGATCACGACCCAGATTTCAGCACTAAAACCTTCCCGGAGAAGGCACAGGAGATATTTATTGAAGCTCACAAATGCCTGGCAAAGTAAGACCCTTCTCTGGCTGATGGGATTATGTAGGACCTGCTTTTCTTCGCTTACATGCTCTGATTTTCTTCCTCCTAATTCTAATCCTTGTACCTCCTTTGCAGCAAGTGCTTTGTCTGTTCTCTGTCCCCATCTCTGTGAAGAGTGGAGCCTTGGGGATCTGGGCAGTGCCCTCTTGATAGTGAAAAGCAGGTTGTAGACAATCCATCTTGATCTGAGCTGCAGAGGAGACGAGCTGTTGCACCACTGGTGTTGTTGTCGGCTGAGTGGGTGGTTGGTGCTGCTCAGAGTCAGCGCTGCAGGGAATTGTTTGGAAATGAAATGATACTCCACTGGCTCACTCCACTTTCCAGTAATAGAGCAGATTTTACAACTGCATCGTCCTTGGTTCCGATTCCAAACACCAATAGGTCAGAACTGGCTTCCAAAGGGGGGTGTTGTGCCTGTCCCTGGAGTGTTGTCAACCAGCTTGTGTTCGTGTTCTGATTTCCTGCTGAGATCACAGCTGAGAACTTTGCTTTTTCTGGTTTTTGCGGGTAGATTGTGTGTGTCCTCTGGGGGAGCAGGAGCTTGTGAGTGAAGCCTCTTTGTACAGCACGTGTGTTGGGGTAACTTGGCTGTGCTTCACTTGCAGTTTCAACAAGCAGAAACTTCACTCCCTGGTGACAGAGCGCTGCTACCCGGTAAGTGTTTATCTGGCTGGAGTGTTCCTTCATCTTTTCCATGGTCTCTAAGACTCTAAACCTGATTGTCTCTCGCATTTTTTTGTCTGGATACAGTCAAGACAGACCAAAGTACAAGTCTAAGTGATAGCTGATGAATCAATGCCCCGTTAATGTATAGCAGTTTGCTTGGTATTCACTTCACATCCTAATTAAGTTGGCACTTATGTGGGGTTTTTTTTTTTTGCTTCACAGGAAATGGTGCGTGGGAACAGGTACAAGACCATCCGGTGGAGTTTTTTGGAGTCTCTGGAGCCTCCCAGAGTGGTTCACGTTCGGTGTGACAGCATCATCAACCGTGGCAACCTCTATGGCCAGGTGACAGTGCGGATGCACACGCGGCAGGTACATCCCCTGGTGTTCCTTGTGTTTCCCAGCTGACCCCATCCTGCTGCCGGCCCCACAAACGCTTCTTGGCCCTTTCCCCAGACTCTGGCCATCTACGACCGCTTTGGGCGGCTGATGTACGGCGGGGAGGAGGTGCCCAAGGATGTTCTGGAGTATGTTGTGTTTGAGAGGTACCTGGTCAACCCCTACGGCACGTGGAGGATGCACGGCAAGATCGTTCCAGAATGGGCTCCACCAAAGGAGCCCATCATTAAGGTAATGTCACCCGGAGAAGGCGCCTGTGTCTGTGAAACACATGTCCCTGGTTAATTCTGGGCAAAACCAAAGCTGAGCTTCCAGTAATGGGAAGGTGGTGGATTAATCTGTGAGCAGACCTATTTATTATCGTGGGATTAATAGGGCCCAGGGGCGGGATTAGTAACACCTCTCGTGATGGGTGTCATAACTGCCCGGTGCTGGGCTTCGTCCCAGGAGGTCTTTGCCAGCTGTGTGCTCTTGTCCTAGTCATGACCAATAGTTTTTCTGCTGCTTCTGGAGATGTATATTGCCAGAGATTCCTATAACAAAAGGAAAAGCCTGGTGTAGGGAACTTGGAGCCATCAGTGCTGTGGGAACAACGAGTCCTTGTACGTTGAGAGAGAGAGAGATGGATTCTGCTCTCAACACGGCAAGTTGGGTTTTGAGCTGGCTGGTTGTTCCTGTACCTAACTGTCAGGGGTAACAGAGGGCTTCACTGAAGGCTGTAGGGTGTTTGAGGTCTCCATCTGGAAAATTATCCTAATCCAAGCCTGTATGTGTGTGTGTGTGTATATATATATATATAAAAGCTGGAATAGGAGGCTGAGGGCGTTTGACACGTCTGTGATAATTCAGGGGGTTGCTGCTCCCTGTGTGTAGCCTGGCAAAGCAGTGGGGGTGCTCTGTCTTCCTGTGTTACTAAAAACATCCTAGAGAGGAAGGAGGTGAGAGCTATGGTGAAGTGCAAGGTGTGTCCTCCCCCACGCTGCTGCCATCTGGTCACCTTCCCCTGCAAGGCCTTTGCATTGCCAGAACCCACTTCTTCACCCCTTTTTTCACACTCTGTAAGGTGAGGAATTCCTGTTCCAGCAGTTCAGAGCTGCTGTCTCACGCTGATTTTTCTTCCTTGCTTTTTCAGACTGTGATGATTCCTGGCCCAACCTTGGATCCCTCACAAGAGTATGAAGAAATGAAGTAGGAAGTTCCAGAGCCTGTAGAGACAGCAGTGCCCGTGCCCCTGGAGGGAGGAGGTGGAGAATGTCCGTGGAAGGAGCGGGTTGGATACGGCTGTGCCTTTCCAGGGAGCACTCCACAAACAAAGCAGCTTCAGAAACGGGCTCTAATCACTAAGAATTTGTCTATAAAGGAGCAAGAGGGGTCTGGGAAGGGCTTTCAGATGAACCCTGAGAAGAGCTTTACTCTGTCCATGTGTGCTGCAGCTGAACCTTCTCCGTGTTTGTGTGAAGATGAGAAGTCTTCTCTTCAGGATGGCTCTCCAGGGTGACCTCTGTCCTGAACTTGCATCGCGAGAGCCCTTGGCAGCCACGAATCTGGCCAGACTTGGGGTATTTGCCACTTCCATGGGAGGTGTCACAGACCTGGTGGGCTTTCATTAAAGTTTGCAGCAGTAGGTGTTGGTGTTGGCTTTTCCTGCCCTCTTTCCCTCTCTGTACCGATTCCCAACCTTGCTGTTTTAACAGGAAACGGGGGAAAGCGGCGAGCTTTTGTCTTTTTGACTTTAAATCAAATTCTCCTCGGTGGGTACTGCCATTGGGCTGCTGCTGAGTGCCTTCTTGTTGGTGGGGTTTTGGGGGTCTCCCGCAGCTGATGGGGTTTGGGTGTGTTTCTTACAGAGGGCGATGAGTTCAGTGAACAGGGTGTTGTCGCTGAGCAGCTGGCACCATCCTGTCGCCGCGGTGACGCTCGCATCGGGTCCCCTGGTGTTGCAGGTTGTGTGGGTCGGGGAAACACCTCCCCAGAGGTTACCTTTTTTTTCTGGGGCTGGGACTAAGGCAGTGCCCTCTGCCCCTTCTCTTCTCACTTACTCCTAGTCACAGAGCGAGATATTCAGTAGTCATCAAACAAGAAAGCACGCTTTTTAAAACCCTCTCTTTTTAACTCTGCCTTTTTCCAGAGCTTGGGGAGACTCAAGTGCATTTTTCCTTCTTGAAAGAGATTTCAAGGAGTGTGCAGTGAAGGAGTTATGGCTCCTTATGCAGGAGGAGTTGCTCGGTGTCCCTTGTGGATGACGTTCTTTTGGGAGGGCAGAATGTCATCTTCATGCCCTGTTGGGAGAGGAGCCACCCACGGAATCCCTTTCATCTGGGTTTTTTTTTTTTTTGGGGAAATCAGAAGGGTGTCACAATCTGTCTGCCTTGCCTGGGAAGAACCTACTCTGTTGAGCTTTCTGCCTACGCCCTGTTTCGGGGGCTGGAGGGATTCGGTGCTCCCGGTGTCTGCCGGTTGGGCTGGAGCTAAAATCCACCAGCAGGAGCTGCCTGGCTTGTGGCTGGTGGGGATCAGGGGGTGACTCACCCCACACCAACATAGGAGCTGCTTCAGCTTCGGGCTCTCAAGGGAAAGAGCGTGTTTGCTGCTGCTGGAGTGGCTGGTTTTAACTGGGAAAATGGCCTTGCCTTCCCAGCCCGGCAGCGCGCGGCTCCCCCTCGCCTTGGCCAGCGCTGACACCGCTGCGACTAAACCTTTTCTGTCCCCAGGGTGTCCTTCCCGACCTCGAGGCCGTTGAGGATCTCGCCCCACGCTCCCTAAATCAGCCACTAAACACCCCTGTTGTTGGTAAAACTCTTTATTTTCCGTACCTACACTTACCCACACGGTTGGACCGTCCCTTTGGTGACGTTCAGCACCGAGGGCCACAGACCCCCCCACGGCAACGGCGCTTTCTGAGGAGGGTGGAAGTCGACGCCGGAGGAAGAAGAGCGGGACGAGCCCTGAGCTCCCAGGAGACCCCCCCCACCCTGGTTTAAACTGGGGGTTGCTGGGGGAGACCAGCTGGGCTGTGGGAGCTCAGGAAAGCTGTTGTCCTCCCAGTCTCATCGCTGCTGTCCCCTGGATTGACTCTCCCCGTGTTTCAGTGCCCAGCGTGCAGAGGTGGCAGATTTTGGGGTGCCAGGCGAGCTGTGCCTCGCTGTGATGGGGACACAGCCCTCCCCACACGGCAGGAGGACATTCAGTCCCTGGTCCCCCTTGGACTGAGGGGTCCCTGCCCTGGGCCGGGTTCCCTGTGCACTAGCAATGGGTGACTTTCACAGGCTGCATTGGTCCCCAAGCCCAGCTAGTTGGTGGCCACCGCTGGAGCCCACTGGGAGTGTGGCCGTGCCATTGGCTTTGGTGGACACTTCTGTCCCCTTCTGGGCCCTGCAGGTGGGCAGCAGCCTCCAACCCCAGACCTTCTCTTTGCAAAAGCCGTGTCTGCACTCGGCAGGTGACCAGATGGAGGGTTACTCCTCGTCCCAGGGGCAGACCTCGGGTTTGGTGTCACTTGGGTTTGCAGCCCTGTCTCTGTCCTGGGGGCTCGCCCCAGCTCTGCAGGGGGTCAGGGGGAATCTGTGCTCTCTGCCTCCCACGGACACACCTCGGAGGTTTTCCTCGTGTCTCTGCTGGTCTTGCCAGATGCTGGAGGAGACTCTTCTGCTTCCCAGGGACAAACCTGGGCTATGCTGCCACCTGGGCTGGGGCTGCTGCCCCCTGCGGGAGCCGTGCTGGCTCCCTGAGGCAGGGGACTCCGCAGGGGCTGGATGCCCGGGAGGATGTGACACAGGGGCTTGTGCTCAGCCCCACCATCGGATTGGCCCTTGGATTTTTTCAGCAGGGCTGGTGGAGACCTGGTGCTGACTCCTGCCACCACCTGGGACTTTCCTCTCCCTTTTCCCTGTCCTCTGTCAGCTCCCTGAGGGTGCACACCTGGTCTGAGGCTTTCCTTCTCTGAGCCAGTGGGCTCTGCTGCTTCCCAGGGGCAAATATCTGATTTCCTGGTCTCCGTGCTGTCAGATTTCTTGGACAACTCTTTCCCCATCGCAGTTTGCAGGGAGGACTCCTCCGTGCCCAGGCTCTCCCAGGGACAGATGGCCTCACGCTCGCTGCTGCCCTTCTCCAGAGATTTGGGGGCACCAGCTTTTTCTGGGGGGAGGCTTGTCTGACCCGGGGCTGCTCCTTTCTCCATCAGAGGAGCAGCCACCTCCCAGGGACAGATTTCTGCTTTATTGGTGCCTTCAGCCTCCTGAGACTCCCAGGGACAGACCTCTGCCTTCAGGCCCTCCATGCTCTGGGATTTCTTTGAAGGTGATTTGGGCAGCGCTGGGCTCCTGGGACGGGGCTTTTCTGGCGGCTGCTCCATCCCCAGACTCTCCCAGGGACAGATGGATTCTCGGTCTCTGTTTGATTTCTCCTTCTTTGCAGATGTGCTCTCTCCAATCTCCTTGTGGAGACCTGGGCTTTTAGAAGAGCTTTTGCTCACCACGAACAGACCATCCTTGTCCTGTTTGCCTTTCTCTTTACTTAGTGGTGGAGCAGCCACTTCCCAGGGACAGATTTCTGCTTTATCGGTGGCTTCAACCTCCTGAGCCTCCCAGGGACAGACCTCTGCCTTCAGGCTCTCCACGCTCTGGGATTTCTTTGAAGATGACTTGGGCGGTGCTGGGCTCCTGGTGTGGGGTTTTTCTGGTGTCTCCTCGGTGCCCAGGCTCTCCCAGGGACAGATGGACTCTCTCTCGCTGCTGCCCTGCCCCAGACATCTCACTGGACTGGCCAGTGCTGCCTGGCGTGTGATGCGCTTCTCCGCCTTTAAAGCCCCCCCTGGACCCTGCTTTGCCTTTGGTAGGTGGGAGGGAGGTGCAGCCACTTCCCAGGGACAGATTTCTGCTTGACTGGTGGCTTCAACCTCCTGAGCCTCCCAGGGACAGACCTCTGCCTTCAGGCTCTGGGGTTTCTTTGAAGGTGATTTGAGCAGCGCTGGGCTCCTTGGATGGGGCTTTTCTGGAGGCTGGTCCGTGCTCGGGCTCTCCCAGGGACAGATGGACTCTTGGTCTACACCTGAGTTTTCCTTCTTTGCAGGTGTGTTGTCTCCAGTCTCGTGGCAGAGATCCTGAGTTTTAGAAGGGCTTTTGCTCCTTGTGGCCAGGCCACCTTTGTCTTGTCTTGATTTCTCTTTACCTGATGCTGGAATCTCTGCCTCCCAGGGACAGATTTCTGCTTTGGCAGTGGGATCGAGCTCCTGAGCCTCCCAGGGACAGACCTCTGCCTTCAGACTCTCCACGCTCTGGGATTTCTTTGAAGGTGATTTGGGCAGGGCTGGACTCCTTGAACGGGGCTTTTCTGGAGGCTGGTCCGTGCTCGGGCTCTCCCAGGGACAGACCTCCTCCTTTGTGCTCTCTGCACTCTGGGATTTCTTAGTGGTGGCTTTCAGCATCTCTGGTCTCTTCATGCCGTACCCCAGAGAGGAGCCCTCCATGTCTGTGCTCTCCCAGGGACAGATGGACTCACGGTCTCTACTCGACTTCTCCTTCTTTGCCAGTGTGTTTTCTTCTGTTTCTTTGTGGAGAACCCTGATTTTGGAAGGGCTTTTGTTCCCTGTGGCCAGACCATCTTTGTCCTGTCTTGATTTCTCTTTACCTGATGCTGGAATCTCTGCCTCCCAGGGACAGATTTCTGCTTGATTGGTGGCTTCAAGCTCCTGAGCCTCCCAGGGACAGACCTCTGCCTTCAGACTCTCCACGCTCTGGGATTTCTTTGAAGGTGATTTGGGCAGGGCTGGACTCCTTGAACGGGGCTTTTCTGGAGGCTGGTCCATGCTCAAGCTCTCCCAGGGACAGATGGACTCACGGTCTCTACTCGACTTCTCCTTCTTTGCCAGTGTGTTTTCTTCTGTTTCTTTGTGGAGAACCCTGATTTTGGAAGGGCTTTTGTTCCCTGTGGCCAGACCATCTTTGTCCTGTCTTGATTTCTCTTTACCTGATGCTGGAATCTCTGCCTCCCAGGGACAGATTTCTGCTTGATTGGTGGCTTCAAGCTCCTGAGCCTCCCAGGGACAGACCTCTGCCTTCAGGCTCTCCGCACTCTGGGATTTCTTTGAAGGTGATTTGGGCAGCGCTGGGCTCCTGGGTCGGGGCTTTTCCGGAGACTGGTCCATGCTCAGGTTCTCCCAGGGACAAACCTCCTCCTTTATGCTCCCCATGCTCTGGGCTTTCTTGGACTCCCCTTTTGAGTGCTCCAGGCTTTTCCTAATGAGCTTTGCAAAGATCCTGCTGTCCTTGTCCTCTGGCCGACGGCCACCCATCTCTGCAGATCCCAGCTTATTTTCCCCTTTGGAAGTTCCAAGTGTGTCCTGACTTGGTCTCTCCTTCCCCAATGGAGCTCCAGGCTCTTCCCAAGGACAGATCTCTGTTTTAGGAAGCGGCTCCTCCTCCTCTTCCCATGGACAAATGTTGGCCTTTTTGCTCTCCAAGGTTCCTGCTGGCTTGGATGCTAGTTTGGGCAGAGCTGGGTGTTTTGCCACGAGCCCCATGCTGGGCTGCTCTGCACCTTCCCTGGGGCTGGGGGCTCCTTGCTGGTCACCCCCCTTCTCTGCAGCTGGATCCGTGTCTCTCCTGCCCCTCAGGGCTGCTCTCTGTGGGGAAACCCCATTTTGCACTTGGGAAATCTCACCGTCATCGAATTTTCCCACATCAGACAAGTCTGTTCCCCTTTCCCAAGGGCAAACTTCTGCATCACTGTCGGCTCCGGCCACTTCCCAGGGACAAACTGAAGCCCATGGGCTCCCTGGGCTCCTCGAGGTCACTTTTGGCAGCTCAGAGGTTTGGGCAGCAGGTTTTGGTGGGGGTCCCTCGCTGCTGGTGCTGCCCCAGGGCCGGCTGCGTGCTCGCAGGCTGCTCCCGCTCTCCTGTGCTCGCAGCAAGCCCAGGGATCTGGGTCTGATGCTCTTCACCCACTTGCCCAGACCCTTCCTCTCCCCCTCCTGCTTCTCTCCCTCTGCTGGAGCCCCCTCCACATCCCAGGGGCAGATTTCTGCTCTGATGGTCCTTCCCCCTTCACCGCTTTCCCATGGACAAACCTCAGCTGCTTTGGGCAGCTCTGGGGATTTTGCCGGTGGTTTCTCCATGCCCAGTTCTCCCCCCAGGTGGCCACGATCCCCCTCGCTGTCACCCTTCCCCAGGGCTCTGGCCCCTCCCCAGTGCTCACTCCTGCTCTCCTCCCAGGGGCAAATTTCTACTTTAATTCTGGAATCACCCTGCTTTTGCCCAGGACTGACCTCTGCCCCGACTCTGCTGGCTTTCCCCACCACAGCCAGGACCACCTCCACTCTCTGGCTCTTGGTAGGGACCCTCTGGGTGCCCCAACTCCCCGTGGGACCAAGGAATTCGGGCTGGCTTCCCCCCTTCTCCTGCCCCTTGGCTGGGCTCTCCCTGCCCCACGAGACTCCACCGTCCTCCCAGGGGGCAATGGCCTGCTGGCGCAGCAAGGCTGCTTTTCCTGCTGGGACCCCCGGGGGTGTCTGGGGACAAAATTCAGCCCCCAGCTTCTTGGCAGCCGTTCCCCCCACACCAGCAGTGGGCGGGTGGGGGCTGCCTGCGACGGGTTCTGCACTTGGCTGCTCCACCTCTGCGTGGTCCTGGGATCGGATGGACCTGGTTCCACCCTCAGGTCCTTCAGCTGGCCTGGCCACCCCTTCTTTCAGTGCCATCAGCCTCACGGTGGCCACAGGAGCATCCTTCCCTGGCTCTGCCGTGGGAATCCTATCGCCTCTTTGGGGATGTGTCTGTGCTTTCCCACTGCCGGACACCGCTGGGCTTTCACGGGGATGTTCAGCTCCTTCTTGGTGGCCAACCCCAGCATCCACGTCCCCTTGGGTAGACCTGGGCTCCTCTGCCAGTTTCTCAGTGTCACCTGCCCCCAGGGCTGGGCTGTCCCACTGTCTTTCTACCTCTTCCCTGCCGTACCCCCAGGCTGCAGCTTCCCTGTCGCTGCCGGCGTTGTTGTTGCGCTGGCAGGGGAGCGTCCCCTCCTGCCACACGGGGATGGGGGGGTCACTGCTGGGCCTCTGCCTGCTCCACTCAGGGCTTTTAGTGGCGGGGTCTCGGCTGAAACTCCCAAGGGACACCGCTGATGTCCCTGCCAGGCCCGGTCTCTCCCTCCTGCTGCCCCCCTCCTGCTCACGTCCCCTCTTCCTCAGGCTCCCCTCACCCTCTCTCTTCCCTTTCAGGATGCTCTTTCCCCGGGAGCGGTTGAAAGCTTTGATGGCAAGTCCCAGGCTCCGGAGGGAGGTCTTCTGGGGGGGCAGCTTGAGGCTTGGGGGGGTCGCTGCTGCATCACCAGGGGTCCTCAAGGCAGCTGCTTCGGTGGCTTTTTGCTTTTGGTTGAGGATCTCCTCCTGGACAAGCTCCCAGGGACAGACCTGTGCCGGGATGGAGGCAGCGGTCAGCAGCCTGCCCTTCCCTGCTGGGGGGGACACACGGTCTGGCTCTTCCTCCACTGTCCCCTCCTGTGTCCCCTCTGGCTCTCTTGCCCATGCCAGGGGGTCTGTGGGTGGCTCTGCTGGCTCAGGGCTGTCCCCAGCCGGTGCCATATCCCGCACCAGGCTCTGGTACCGGACTGGGGGTGGTGGCGGGGTCTTCCTCACTGCCACCCGCACCCGCCCTGGGAGGTGAGAGCTGTCGACACTGATGCTCTTGATGGGTGCGTAGGTGACATGTTTCTGCACTTTGCCATCGCTCGGGGGGGACACGTCTTCCTGGAGACACCTCTTGGTGGGGCTGGAGCTGGCTGCTGGTGTGACATCAGCTGCAGCGGGGCTTTGGGGCTTCCTGGCTTCCCTGGGAGGTCCCTGGCTGGTGGGGGGCTCTGAGGACGGGGTGGGCAGTTGCCGGCTGGTGTGCCCCTTCTCCCGCGCAGCTCGGCTGGCAGCGAGCAGGGCCTCCTCCCGCGCACCGGCAACCAGGCTGAGCGACTTCTGCAAGGGGGCTACGTGGGCCGGGGGGGGCTGCCCGTGCCCCCCCAGGTTGTGGGCACTGGCCGACTTGCACATGAGCGGGGCGGCATCGAGGGACTCGCTGTCGGAGTGCTCCGTGGCTGTCACCGCCATCGCCTTCCTCCCTGGTGTGGGGGGTCTGGGGGTGGATGTGCCCCCCGGCAGCTCCCCCGCGGGACCCTCAGTGCTGCGGGACTTGCGCAGGGATGAAACGCGGCGCCGAGATCCCTCCTCCCGCATCCTCAGGCTGGCGCCGCCGNCCCGCTCCCCACCGCCGCTGCCCCGCTGTGTCACCCCCTCGGGCAGCTCGGTGACACGGCGCACGATGGAGCGGCCCAGGCTGCGGCGGGAGCTGCGTTTCTTGGAGAGGTGGGGGTTGTTGGCTGCCATCCTCCGCGTCTTGTGCACCTCCAGCTGCCTGTAAAGCTTCTTCAGCTCCTCCTGCAGCGCCATGGGGTGGGGGGACACACAGGGGAGAGAGGGGAGCACGTACGATGGGGCCGCAGGTGGGAAGAGACCCGCAAAGCCCCCAATCTCCCATGTCCCAAGCCCCCCCCCCCAAGCCTGTCCCTCCAACCCAGGAGGCTTNGAGGTTTTCCCACTGGTGGCAGTTCACCCTGCACCCCCTTCTCCCTCCACCCCGTCCCCGTCCCCCACCTCTGCTTTGCATCAGGAGAAAGATCGCGAAAGGCACCTCTTACTCTGCGTGGGGCTGCATAGCTAGCGTCAAAAGAAGGTCCTGAGTGTGCCACCCACCCGAATGTCATCGGGGTCGAGACTGTGCTCGCTCCAGGCGGACGCGATGCTGCTGTTGAGGCAGGAGCCCGAGCGCCGCATGTCCAGCTCGTCCTCATAGACCTCGGCCGCGATCTCCTCCCGCAGCGGTGAGCCGGCGTGCAAGAACTGGGGGGGGGAATGTGTGTGTGTGTGTGATGAGGGGCAAGGTCACCGAGGGGTCCCCAAAAGGCTGGGGAACCCCCACCCCCATCCCCAGGGTGGGCATTACCTTGGGGATGAAGAGCAGCGCCAGGGTCATGGTGATGGTGCCATGGGTGTGTGCGAAGAAGAGCAGCAGGGTCCAGTCAGGGTGCAGCGAGGGGACCATGACAAACCTGGAAGGGACAAGGAGGGCAGTGCCAGGTCCCGCCAAGGCATCTGCAGCCCCCTCCCCACCTCCAGACCCCACACCCTCCTCCCTGCCCAGGGACCCACAGCGGGAACCCACTGGCTTCAGGGGTTTGCAGCCAGTTCCTCCGTGTCACCGGGGATGGGAATCTTGGTTCCTGTCCCCCCGTGTCCTACCTGACAACATGGAAGGCAGCTGAGATCATGAGCTCGTTGTGGAGCGCGATGCCCATGTAGCGGGGCTCGTGGAAAGCGGAGGGCACGGCACGTGTGGCGAAGCACAGGAAGCTGCCCCACAGCAGGAACAGCATTTCGGCTGCGGAAGAGAACCGGGGAGCGATGCTGAGCACCCCAACCCATCACCCTGCTTCTCTTGGCACCTTTTCCACGGTGGCACCGATGGGTGCCGAGCTGCAGGGTGGGCACTGCTGCCCGATGGGACCTCCCTGCCTTGGGGATTCAGCCCAACACATTCACCCTAGAGCCGGGTCTGGTGCGGAGCATCCTCCAGCACGGCCACCGGGACTCACCGCCCGCACCGGGGTGAGTCCTGGGGATGCTGAGAGGAGAGGGCAGGGGGTACCCAGCCCTACCAACAGGCTCCAGGCAGATTAAATGGACAAAGAAATGAAAACCACACATGCTGCATTTATGAGTTGGGGTCCTGAGGCTGTGAGGACCCCCTGGAACACCCCGGGGTGGGCTGGGTCTCACCGATCACCATCATGTAGTCCCAGCGGTCGTGACCGCAGATGTAGAAGTGGAGCCCGCGGGGGGTCTGGGTGCGGATGACCAGAGGGATGTTCTTGTCCACGTTCTCCAGCATCCCGACGGTCCAGGCCGCCAGGAACCAAAGCACCAGGAGCAGGATCAGCCCCAGCATCTTCAACACCCGCCCGCTCGACACGTAGGGCACCCGCTGAGCCGAGCGGGACAGGAACACCTTCAGCACCCTGCGAGGCACAGAGGGGTGAGCCCCCAGCTGGTCCTCCCTGCCCGGGGCGGGGGGGGTGTCCCCCAACCATCCAGCATCCATCCCAACCCCCCCATCCAGGCTACCTGTACAGTTTGAGGGTGATGGTGCCGTAGACAATGGCGAAGCCGAGCATCCGCACCCAGCGCAGGACGATGCAGCGGAAGATGCTCGGCTTGAAGTACAGGATGAAGACCTGGGGTGGTGGGAGAGAGGGGTCGGGGCGAGGGGGGGGCACATGCAGTGAAGGCCAGAGACTGGGAAACCACCCATTTTTGGGCCAGACCCGCTGCCACCCTTCCCACTTTGGCTCCAGAGCACCCACCGCAGCTCTTGTAGGAGGGAGAGGGGATTTGGGCAGGGATTAATTCCCGCCGCCAGCGGGAGAAAAGGGATTTGGTTTCCCAAGAAGGTTGATGCCGCAGCTGCCGGGGGCACTGCCAGCAAAATTAGGCAGAGTTGTGCCCGTGCCCTGCTTGGGGGCCAGCTCGATGCCCCCTTGCCCAGGGGAGGGGTGGGAGGGGGCAGCCAGGCAGGCTACAAATGCTCTTAAACCCAAGCCCAAAGGTTTTCAGCCCCCAGGGACAGCCAGATACTCACGGGGAAGTAGAGGAGGAGGGACCCGAAGAGGATGGTCTCCAGGAGGATGACTCCTGACGCCCGGATCCTCTGTGGGGACAGAGGTGTGAGGGTGCAGCTTGGGGAGGGGGGAACAACAGCCAGTGCCCGGAGGGGATGGAGCCAGGGCAGGGATGTCACCCCCCACCCCTTCCTGGAGCCTGCTGGGCTGTGACATCCTTCCCGCTGCTGTGACACATCCCCTCTGAGACCACCCCCCCCTACTGAGACCATCGGGTTTGGGGGTGGTAGGGGAGCAGGGCAGGGGGTGATGGCTGGAGGGGGGGCACGATCTGGGGGCGCCTTGCCTTGCTGTGTCGGAAGTGGTAGGAGATGAGCATGCTGAGGAAGACAGCCAGCATGCAGCAGGCCTGGCAGGAGAGCACGGCTGCCCGCAGCGCCCGGTCCTCCTGGATGAGGCAGGGCGCGTCGTCCTCGCAGGTGGCACATCCCTGGCGACAGGGCTGACATCCCAGCCGGGACCCCCCCTCCGCCCCCGCTGTGCCTGGGGACAGAAGGACAGCCAGCCAGGTGAGGCCACCACATCCCCAGCTTGGTGGCACTTTCCTTGCCAGGGAACTGCTTGGGCTTCCCAAAGCTTCCCCAGCCCCGGACCCCACGTGCCACTGGGTGAAACGGGGGACGCTGGGGCTGGGCATGGCACCCACCTGCCCTGGCACCGCTGGCCACTCCGTTAGCCCCGTAAAAGCCCGGCTTGCACTGGCACAGGTACCTCCCAAGGACGAAGCCACGGCTCTCCTGGGGGACACACTGAAGGAGACAGGCTGAGAGACATGGAAGGGGCGGAGGGGCTCATCCTGCGCCCCAAATTCTCCCCCACAACCCCGCGTCCCCTCCCCGCACCAGGGGCTTTGGCAGGCTCACGGGTACCTGATCCCACACCATCCTCCCCCGCTCCCAGGAGGAATCAGTAGTTAAACATTTAAGAATTAAAAGCCAAAGCTTGGCCCCCAAATCCCTCCCTAAAACCTAAATGGACACCTAATGCAGCAGAGAGCACTAATCCTGCCCGGCCGTGACGGCAGCGGTGGGGAGGGCACTGCTGCCCTAATCCCCCCCTAACCCCCCCGCAGCCACATCCTGCCCCAAATGGGCCGGTTTGGCAGATTTTCTGGGTATTGTTGTTTTCTGGAGAGATGCCCAGCGGCAGAGCCCGTCCCTCCCGAGGGCATCACCCCCAGGGCGCTGCCAGGAAAGAGAGGTTGCTGACACCTTTCCCACTTGGGGACAGCTTTTTGTCTTTGGGGAGGGACCCCAATCGGTGCTGAGCTGGGTGGGGCTGTGGGGTTTGCCCCCCACAACATGGCTGGGGATGCTGCCCAGCCCTGGAACACGCTCAGGCATCACCAGTTTGCCCAGGTGGGCAGTACTGGAGGGGCTCGGGGGGTACTGGTGGGGGCAATTCGCCCACTGGCTGTCAGCCCCTGGAGCCTGGTTGTCCCCACGGTGCCCGGGCAGGGAACAGCCAGGTCACACGCTGCTGCTGGCAGCGGGGAAGGGAGATTTGCACAATAAACCCCTCGGCTGCAGCACTGAGAGCAGCTGAAAGGAGCAGATGGATGGGCACGGAGTGGATAAAGCTCAGCCTGGAGGGAGGGACAAGCGGCAGGGGCAGCCTGGCTGGGGGTACGGGGACAGTTGAGTGCAGGGGACCCCCCTCCAGCCCTGCCAAGGGCGCAGGGTTGCAGGGCCCAGTACCTGGGTGGTGTTGAGGTCGCAGCGGTGCGTGTCTGCGAACCAGCCTGGGCCACTGGAGCACTGGTCGATGGCCACGTCCCGCAGCTCGATGTCCACCCGCACGACTCCCCTGTGCAGAGGGATGGGGTTGGCCCCGAGGGCCACACAAGGCATCCCCGTGCCCACCGTGTGCCCCCCACCCAGCATGGCCATGCCCCACCTCTGCCTCTGAGATGGGCAGCCACGGGGATGCCAGTGTACAGACTAATGGGACAACACAAGGTGTCAGCAATGTCCCCAGGCCCCCAGCCAGGGATTTCACCCCTTGGAGCTGTGGCAGGGGGAGGTTGGAGTTGGGGCAGGGGCAGCAGCTCCTGGGGGTGAATTCTGCCTCTCAAGGGGGGCTTTAATGCAAAGGATGGGGAAATAGGAGCTGCTGGGTCATCCCTCACCCTGGGGGGTTGACCCTCCTCCCTGGGTGCTCCGAGAGGGAAAGGGCATCCCCCTTGGACATGGAGCCATGTCCTCTCCTCAGGATCAAACCCAGCTGCCCCTTTCCCTCCCCAGTACCTCCTGCTGTGGCTCCTTGCTCAGAGGGTGCTGGGGGGTGTGTCAGGGACCCACCTTCCTGGGGACACCACCCAGCTCCCAGGAGGGGACCCGACCCAGCTCATCCACCCCCAACAAGGCTGTGGGACAAGTGTGGCAGCCCGAGGTGGCAGCACGGGGGCAACTGAGGGGGGATTGGGGGCAGCTCCGTGCTCATGGACGTGCAAATACACACGTACACCCACACACAGAGAGGGAGATGTGGGCAGGGGGCTGGCACACACATGCTGGCTCCACCTGCATCCCTCAGCATACACATGGGGCACCCCACAGACCCTTTCACATCCCCCCAGCCCCTCTGGGTACCACTCACTTGAACTCAGGGCTGAGGTCCGGCTTGAGCCCATAGAAGGCAGAGGAGAGTGTGACCATCCAGGCGGGAAGGAACTTGCCACCCCGGCACTCGAGGAACGGTGGGGACCACCGCACGTGGCCTGGCTCCCCCACGTAGCTGTCCCCCCGCTGCCACTTGGGGGTCTCCATGCTGCGCAGGTCATTGCTGAGCAGGCGCTTGCGGAGGAGGGGGCTCCGCTGGGACTTGAGGGCGTTGAACCACTCGTTGTCCCAGCTGAGGTTGCCGAGGCTGGGGGCAGCCGCAGAGACGTCCTGCAGCAGGATCTCGCCCTCCCCCTTGGTGGCCTGAAGCATCAGCCGGGGCTTGGCGGCCAGCGGGTGGGCGTCGAGGGCCAGCACCGCCCGCCGCACCCACGGGTGCCCCTCAGCCAGGCTGCGGACCAGCGCCTGGTACCACTCCACGTCCTCGGCCACGCTGGCCTCCCGGATGTCGTTGGTCTGGAAGAGCATGTTGAGGAAGTTGGCAGCGTGGGCCAGCGCCTCGGGGGCGGCACGCAGGGTGGCACGCAGTGCCGGGGGGGGGCCGGGGCCGGCTGCCTCCACCGCGACACCCCGGCTGCAGTTAGCCCGGGCCAGGCGCTGAGCATCCCCCGTCTGCAGGAAAGCCAGCGCCGCCGACGAGCCCTCAAGGTCCCCCGCTGGTCCTGGCTCCGGTGTGGGCGCCCACGAAGCTGTTGGGGATGGGGACCATCCCACCAGCCGGGGGAACCTCTCCGGTGAGCGCTGCCCCCTCCCGAGGATGGTGCCATGGACCAGTAGGGTGAATAAGCACCAAAGCAGCGGCCACTGCCACGTCCCCATGGCCGGGGCTCAGCAGAGCCCCCTGGCCCCCTGTGGCCCCACCGGCCGGCCCGGGGGGGGCATGGTGGGCACGATGCCCGAGCCGGCCGGGAGCCTGTTCCGCTCCGTGGGGCTGGGACTCACGCTCTGCCGCCTGTTTTCCTCCCTCGGCGATGCCGGAGCAGACGTCACCAGCTCCAAAACGTGTTCATCTGCTGGCACTGCCCACCCCCGCGCTCCCTCTTGAGCAGGCGGCGCTGCTGGGGAGCCCTCTGCCCTGAGCCCCGTGGGGGACCCCCGCACCCCAGCCCCCTCGGGCTGGCCATGATGCAAGCGCATCCTGATGGGAAGCCATGGCAACGGGGCCGGGAATTTTCCTCCCGGCATCCCCCTCCCCGCGGCACCCTCCGTAGCTGGGGCGGGGGGGGCGGGAGGTCGCCCGCTGGTTCCCCGTATGGTCCCGGGCTTCAGTCCCACAGGTCCCGGCCCCCCCTGCCATGGGGTGGAAATGGGGGGGGGTGGTGGTACAAGGCAGGATGTCCCCGTGGACAGGGTGGTGAGTGTGGTGTGAGGGTGACACGAGCATGGTCCCACCCCCCCAACGCTGAGGGGTGAAGTCCTGGGTCCCACGTCCTGCTCGAAGGAGGAGGAAACTGAGGCACGGGAGGCTTCTCAGATCCATCCTCCAACCACCTCCGGCTGAAGGAACGGTGACCTTCATCAGCCTCCAGGCATGTGTGGGGAGGGATGGTCCCTCACCCCTCTGCTCCAGCGGGGCGTGCTGCCTGCGGGAGCCGTGCAAGAGTCACGTGAGAGGCGTGCAAGGGACGTGCAAGAGCTGTGCAAGGGCTGTGCGAGTCATGCAGTAGCTGTGCATCAGCTGTGCAAGAGCCGTGCAAGGGCCGTGCAGCGCTCGCAGTAGGAGGTTCCCGGGCGCTCATGCCGCAGTTTCCCCTCCCACACCCCGCTGTCCCAGGGGGTGGACAGTCCCTTGGGCCGCGTCCTCAGGCTCCCCGGCGGCCACCGCATCCCCCTGGGCCGTGTCCCCCCCGGTGTCACTCTCGCTCCGGGGCTCCGAGCGGCCCCACACGGGGCTGGGAAGGCGATGGGGGCGTGGCCTCGTCACCGGGCGTGGCCACACCCAGCGGGAGGGCGTGGTTTGGCCCCCGAGAGGGCGTGGCCTGGGGCGGAAGTGGGGGGGTGTGGCGGTGCGCGGCCGTCGCCGCGGAGGAGGGAGGGAAGGGGCCGCGGCGGCGGGGGCCGTGCGAGGGCGGCGGCAGCCCGGTCCGGCCCGGCCCGCCATGCGGCGGCCGTAGCCATGCAGCGC
>VXBJ01005970.1:90249-105977 GCA_013400055.1 Nycticryphes semicollaris
CCGCGGCGGGGGGCGGGGGGCGGGCGGGTGCGGGGGGAGATGCGCGCGGCCCCGGGGGCTAAGCGGGTCCCCCATGGCCCGGGGGTGGGATGGGGGTTGCGGGGAGCAGCCGGTAGAGCTGGGGGGCTGTCACCGGCGTGGAAGGCGACAGTGTGGCCCCGCAGCACCGGGGAGGAGGGACACCGGTGTCGTGATGGTGGAGGATGACTGCGAGGTGTAGATGCCATCCTGCAGATGGACACTGTGACTGTCCTTTGGCTCTGAGCTGGGCTCAGGCCTCTCCCGAGCAGCTGACGAGGCCTCCTCTGTCCCACAGGGTCGGCCATCACAGCTGGAGCACAGCTGGAGAGGCGGGTGGGGGAGGAATGGGATGCTACGGGCCCAGCATCCATGAAGGGGATGGTGGAAAAGCATCCGGGAGTGGGACTGGTGAGGTGCTGGGTGACTGGGAGGAGCTGCAGGTGCCCTGGGATGCTGTGGGCACCAGCTGAGTGAGGAGGTGGCATGTCCCAGGAGTGGTGGCTGGTGACACCGTGCTGGGATCCCAGGGGCTGGTGTTGCCTCTTGCCCTTCTGTGTCTTCCCAAGTAATTTCCTGAGGTTTGTGGGCATCACAGTCGGGGTTGGGCCCGGGTGGGGGGTGCTGCCACGGGGGCTCCGCTCACCTGGTGCTCCACGGCAGGATGTGGCCAGAGGAAGCGTTGGCAGCCGGAGGTTGCCTGGGAGGTGTGTTAGAAAGGCTGGAGGGGGACAAATCCTGGGACATGTTGGTGTGGCACCCTGTTCTTCAGACCTGCTCCATCAGCGCTGCCCCTCCTGCCCTGCACCAGCAGAAAGACATCAGCTTGGGGAGGGTAAAGGGCTGCCCTGGCTCAGGTCAGGATGGGCTTCTGGTGCTCCAGGAGCCTTTGTGGGGTGTTTCCAGCATCACAACTGAAATTCCCAGTGGAGGAGGCAGGAGAGGCAGCCCAGGAGCCCCATTCAGTAACTGGATGGACTCTGGGTATCACAGCATGGCCCTTTCCCAGCGGGGTTAATTAATCTCACTTATGGGTTTTTGGGGGGGGGTGTTGCCTCCTCGTTGCGGCTGAAAACCTGTTGATGGATGAGCAGGAAACTTTCTCTGGGCTTGCTCTGAAGATGCTGACCTTGGGTCAGGTGTGACCCACAGCACTGGCCACTTGAGCAGCCCAAAAGGCAGCCAGGCTGCAGCAGAGGCCAAAATTACCTCCCCTTTGAGCAGGGGTCGGCTCTGAGATGACAATGTCTGTGTCAGGGCACAGACCTGAAGCTGCTCGGGGTGTCCTGAGTCCTCCCTGGAGCTCCTGTGCCCACGAGGAGCTTTGCTTTTGCATGTGAGGTGGTGAAACCGAGTTATTCAAAGGTTTCATCCCCCCCCACAAATGACTCGGGGCCCTGAGTGGAGTTGCCCGTAATGACTTAATGTTTCGTTAATGGGCTTGTGGTTTATTTGGCCCTCGCTCTCTCGCTCCCCCGGGACCTCCCAGGGACGGGGTGATGGAGTGTCACCGGTCATGTCATGGCAGGTTGGGAGCCGAGAAGCACCGTGTCACCGCCTGGGGAATTCCATGGTCACTTCTTGTGCTCTGGAGTGGTGCAACTGCGCCGTGCTAATTAGGAGGTATTTTACCAAAGGTTACTTCAAGGTGCCTGATGCAGCTGCTCTGGTGGTTCGGGGACAACTTGGTTGCTTCCCCAGTTCCGGGGGGTCCCCTCCTGCCACCGAGGGCTGGATCCTCGGAACAAGATGCCTTTTTTGCTCCCATGTTATTGGGATGCGGGTGTGCTTGGTGCCAGCATCTCTCCTGCCACAATGCTGCTGTGGAGGGGACGGTCCCTGCTGGTCCTGAGGTTTGGCCCTGCTCTGGTCGGGCAAGGACGAGCGGTTTGGGATGCTGGGATGCAGTTGGACTAAACTGGGCTTGCTGGGAAGTGAATGTTTGGCCTTAGCAGGCACTATTTTTCTTTCCCTCTCCTTTTCCAGTGCCCTGGTCCCTCGGCTGGGAGACAAATAGTGCAGTAACTTGATTTTGTGCTGTGATTTTTGACTGAATGCTGCGCTGCCACACGCTGTCGGCTGCTTCGCCCCCGTCTGCATCGATGGATTGGGAGGGGGGGGAAAAAAATCCCCCACATTTCCTTGGTTCTGCCAAGAGCTGGAGGTTGTTGCCACCCAACATGTGGATCTGGTGCTCACTGTGCAGTCACCTGTGGTTGACGAGGTGGGCTCGGAGCAACTTTTGGGTTAATTTGCGGCCCTTTTTGCTATCAAGCTCTTGTGCTCAGCCTTGTGGGCTGGAGGTGGAGGATGCTCCCTTGGTCTGTAGCGGGTGGTAGCTCATCCTCCTTATTTTTGTGTGTGGTTTGTTTGTTGTTTTTTGGGGTTTTTCTTAAAAAAATCATCATGAAGCAGAATTCCTGAGATTTGGGGTTCCTGCCTGCATTTTCCCACGGCGGTGCCGGTCCTGGAGGCAGCACGGTGCCGTGTCACCTCCCGCCCGCAGCAGCGAGGAAGGAAACCAGCCCCTTTATCTAAAATCAATAACGGGGCTCTGCTGAGCTGCGAGAGGCTGAGGAACTAAATGTGGAGATACCAACGTGCAGCTTCCCACCCGGGGCCTGGCTGTTGATATTTAAAGGTTGTGTTACTGAAATTGCGCTTTTTTTCCCCTTTTTTTTGGTGTTTTGTTGTGGATGGAAGAGGGGGACAGGGACTGGACACGGGACTTGTGGATGGACAGGCTCAGGTCGTCTCTGCTGCAGGTCACTTGCCAGGCTGGGACCTGAAAATGGCAAGTTAGGATGGATGACCTTGGGTTTTTTAACATTTCCCTGTACATAAAGTGTCCTGTGGCCAGCCCAGGTGGGACTTGCCTTGGTGTGAACGTGACAGTGATGTGGGGCAAGAGAAGGAAATCTTGGTTGTGAAGGCAGTAACGGCAGCCGTTGCAAAACTGGTGGGTAACTGGCCCTAAAAATCCTTATTTCCTGGAGTTTTGAGGGTTTTCCCCGTATTGTGTGTGCATGAATCCGTGCAGAATCTGTTCCTGGAGGGCCATGTCCACCGTTGGCTTCCTCCAGCCCCACAGGGCTCTGCTGACCCAGGGCAGCAGCGT
This sequence comes from Nycticryphes semicollaris, assembly GCA_013400055.1. Lineage (NCBI taxonomy): Eukaryota > Metazoa > Chordata > Aves > Charadriiformes > Rostratulidae > Nycticryphes > Nycticryphes semicollaris. Next base: position 93,386 of record VXBJ01005970.1, read on the forward strand.
TTGGGTGCAGGAATGTCCTTCTCCGGGGGTTTCTGCGTCGTTTGGAGGCTGCGGAACTTGAAGGCAAGAGGAGGAGGGTTGGAAGGACGTTGTTTTGGTGGAGACAGAGTTGGGAAGCGGAGGATTCGGTCCCTGGGAATCCTTTCCTGCTCTTTCCCTGACGCTGGTGTGAGCCTGCGGGAAACGAGAGCTCCCCGAAATCGACGGCTGTAAAATGCTGGTGTAAAAAACGTGGCTGTTGGTAAAAGCAAAACACCCCACAACGCTCCTTCCCGTCAGGCTTCGTGGGCGGGAGGGGAGCTGTTAACTCTGTTGGGAGGTTGGTTGATATTAGTCCAGAAGTGTAATTTTGTGGGGGAATGCCTGGCTGATAATTGGGGAATTGTTCCCCTTTGGGGGCGAGGGGGGAAAAAAAAAATCCAACCCTCAAATAGGTGTGAGAGGCTGCAATTGAAAACTCTTCCAAACACTTTAACGGGGTTTTATATATTGGATGCTGAGTGTTCTGAGTATTTTTATTTGCTGACTTACAGTATTAAGTGTTTATTCACAGCTGGGTGACCCAGTGATGTGTCTGGACTCAAACAAGAGAAGGGTTTGGTCCACCCTGAGAAGATGAGGGTGCACCCAGAGCCTGGAGCTCGTGGTTTTCTCCCTGGAGGGTGATGGAGTTGGGTCTGATGGGCGTCATCCTCCCTGAAGGGTGACAGTCCTTGCTCAGAGCTTTATCTGAAGCTTTGTCTGGGTTTTGCAGGCTGAGCTGGGGTCTGGAGCACAAGAAGAGGTTCAGGGTCAACCTCTTGGTTAGAGAGCGAGGATGACAGCCAGGAGGAAGGGTGTCACCCCTGTCACAGCCTGTGGTGGAAGTGGGGTGGTCTTCTGGGTGCTCTCTGAGCTCCTGTAGCCCTTGGTGGTGCAGTCACTTGCGTGGATCCAACAGGACCAGTTTCTTTGGTCAGCACAGGGAAGTCACACTATTTAACTTGGGGTCACCCTGTTTGTCCCAGTACGGACCAGCAGACTGATGTGAGCCTGCCCAGTGCTGGGATGGGATGTGCTGCTGGTGCTGGAAAGACCTTTGTCAAATCTGAGAGCCGTGTTTGGGCTCAGCTTGGTCCTTGGGGTCCTCTCTGAGGTGGGAGTGAGATTCTGACACCAGGGACGTGTTTCTCTCCTCTCCCCAACCATGGGCTCAAGTCCTGGGGGTGCTGTACCCTGTGCCTCAGTTTTCTCTGCTTGGATCTGGGTAAAACCCTTTAGCATCACAGTGGGGAAGGTGCTGGAAAGATGGTTTGTGTGGGGAGCTCACAGTATTGTTATAAAACCACCAGTTTGGATGGTAAGCTTCATGGGCATGACTGATACTCCTGGATTTTCATCAGAGGCGCCTTCTTAGCTGTTGCCATCCATCTCGACGGCTCTGGGTTTAGCTCCCCTGCCCCTTCACCTGCTCTTGGAACCATTTTGGGGAGGGGATGATGTCCTCCAAAGGCAGCACCAGGGCATTCCCTGCGCTCGCTGGAGGCACAGCCCATTAGTTGCGCAGGGACCCAACCTGTTTGTGGGAAGGCAGTTGGCAACGCCTCATCCAGAGCCGAGGTTGTGAAACAGCCTCTTGGCTCCAGTTACCATATATTTGCTTGGGGTTTTTCTTTCCAAAGACTTTATTAATTACCTAGTTAGAGATTTGCTCCGTAGCAGGTCGGAGACCTAGCTTTACTGGTTGACTGCCCTACTTAGGCCACAGCTCTGCGCCGGGAGTGGAATAAACAGGCGGCGTTTGAGCTGTCTCCAGCTTCTGTAAAGGATGGGGAAGGTTTGAGAAGGTCAAAGGGTGGGTGTTTTTTTTTTTTTCTGGTGGGATGTGCTGAGTCTCCTCATCTCTCCTAATGATGCTTTGTTTTGTTTTTGTCTCTCATTTCCAACAGGAAACACAGACTGACGAGAACTCAAAGTGCCTTTTCCCCGGTTGTGTTCAGCCCCCTCTTCACAGGTGAGGATCTGGAAGGTTTACAGCACGGTGTGTCTCCTGGGGATGAAAAGAGCAGCTTGTACTTAATGACAGATGCTCAAGGTTGCCTCCACCTGCAGCCTGGGTCCTCTGTGATGGGTCCTTCCATCCTGCTTGGCCTCAAACCCTGAGCAAGAGGAGCTGTAAAGAACGTGCCTCTTGCACATCAGCCTTTCACAATTCCTCCTCTTGAAAGGCAAGTTTGAGTCGTGCCCTCGGAGGGGAAAATCCTTCCTTCCAAGTGCTTTGGAAAAACCCCTGTGGGTCAAATGCAGTTTGGTGTCCCCTCCCCTGGTTTGAGAGGGGCAAAGACCGAGCGGGACCGTGCCCCAACGTCACCAGCTCTGCTGCATGTCACCTGTGGGAACTGAAACCTCCTTTGTGGACATTGACTCCTTCTGCCTGTCTCTCCCCGTGTCCTGCTGGTTTCTGCCCTTCCCTTTTCTGCTGGGGGCGGGGAGGGGGGGAAGTTGGCTGGTTTATAAATGGTGTGAGGGGGAAGTCCTGCTCTGCTGGTGGCTGACAGCTCTCGTGCCAAAAAGCTCCTGATCGAGGTCATGTGCCTCTTTGTGGCTTGGACTTGGCATCAAAACCGTCCTTGCCACGGGGCTTGGGGCTTTCTGGGGAGAATCCCACCTTCAGACTCGCAGGATTCACAATCTAAGGTCACAATGGCTGTTGGGGGGGTGGATTTTTCCCCTGTGTGTGGGATTTTCTGAGACTGGGACCACCGAAGCAGGACAGAATTCAAATGCCTGGCCCAATTTGCATGAGTTTGGTGGTGATTTGTCTCGGTTGAGCGTGTGGGGTGAGCGGGGCTCTCTGTCCTCACCTTTCCTCGCCTCTTGGGAGGTGCTGGCTCCTGCTGCCTTGGGAAGGACTGGGAAGCTGGGTTCCTGCAACCCCTGCGAGCCTGGTCTTTGGTTTTTGTTTGCACACCATGAAGGCAGCCCAACTATTTTAGTTTCAGGGTGTGGAAACGACGAGCAGCATCCTGTGGGCACACGTGTGTGCTCACACCCATAAGTCCCCCAGGGAGAAGAGACCTCGGGTAATAACCAACCCTAAATACTCCTCTTAACACAGCCCATTAGTGGATGGGGGTGTTTAAAAGCAGGGGGAAGGCGAGTCCACGTTGCCCCATGTTTCTCCTGGTAAATACCTTGTCAGGGACTTATCCAGGGGTGGGTGACACCGCGCAGGGTTTCTGGAGCAGAGGAGGAGTTCCCTGCCCATGGGAACTGAAATCCGAGGCAGCTGTGTTTGCCTTGTCCTTGAGAGCCGTGGTTCAGGTGTTGGGGATGGTTTGCTTTGTGATGGTGGCTCGTCAGAGCCTGGTTAGAGTGATTTTTGGCTAAAAAAAAAAGCCTTGGTGGTGGTGACGCCACTGAGGGTCTCTCTTTAGGTGTTTTCCTTTTGACTCTGTGTCAGTCCAATCTTGAGGCTGATGCTTCGACCTTGATTTGGTGGCTTCATTTCTCTCCCATGATTTTTAGACCTATTTTAAGTTGGACATCTTAATTTGTGTCATTGCTTTCCCCAATGCTGCATCCAAAGCCCTTTGGCTTCAGTGAATTCCAGCTATTTAATGTAAAAGTCTGTCCAGCTCCCTGCTATTCATTCCGAGAGCTGGTACCACCTGTGGCCTTTCAGGTAAGAGGTATTTGTGTTTGATCTAAGGCATTGGTAGGCAAAAAAACCTCCCAAAACCTGGCATTAACAGGAGCACTGTCTGAGTCAGGTGCCAGCAAAGACCTGTGAAACCATTTCCCAGGCGTTACACAAAGTGCTGGTGCTTTGCACCGTTGATGAGCTCTGCTCAATTGGTGAATGAGGCCCTGAGAAGGGCTCCCAGTGTCTTCTTCATCAGCTCCTCCTGGTGCTGGACTCCCACAGGGTTTGGCCATCGGTCATTCCCTTCTGGGGAAGGTCCTTGACCTTTGGGCTGCGGTCACAGAGTTGATCCGTGCCTCCAGAGCATCGCAGCTGGGAAATTCAGTTTGAAAACAGCTGAGATCGTCCTCCAAACCCCGTGGAGGTTCCTGCCCCTTCCCCTCTCTCCCTGCCTCCCAGAAGAAGGTGCCATACTAACAGCCTGCTCCACCAACCTGTAGGTGAAACGGTGTCACTGGTGGATGTGGACATCTCTCAGCGAGGACTGACCTCCCCTCACCCTCCGACTCCGCCGCCACCACCGCGAAGGAGCCTCAGCCTGCTAGGTACCATCCTGGAGAGCATCCCTGTGGGAGCGTGGGGACAGAGGAGGAAGATCCCCAGGGTCCTGGGCTTGCTGCCTCGTCGGACCCCGTAGCGTCTCTGTCACGTTCCCCTGCAGAGGGTTTCTTGCTGTTCATTGAAGGTTCCAGCGGATCAGCCGTGAGGGGAGGGTGGTGATGGAGTGGGACACTCCAAGTGGGACGTGATGTGCTGGTTTTGTGGCATTTCTGCTGCTTTTGGAAACATCCCCCCTGCTCCTACCCATTGCCCAGTGAGGCCAGTTCCCTTCTGTGCTCTCTGACTGGTGGGATTGGAGGCACTGCTGCACCAGGAGCCTAACCTAACCGAGCTGCTCCGCGTCCTCCTCTGGAGGAGGAGGTTCCTCTGTGCCAGGGCAGCTTAGGATGGGTAAAGTTAACCTTAAGCTGCACATCCCATGTGCCAGGTCTGTGAAGTCTCCTCTAAATGCCCGCCTTGTGCTGCAGACTGTCTGCATGGAGCGAGTTGGGCTGGAAAACAGACTCTCTTCCACGTGTGTGAGGGGCCGGGTGGGTGCCAAGCAGCTCAGAAGCGTGAGGAGGATGGGGAGCTGCCGGTGTGAAGCTCCATCTCCTCCTCCCCTCGCTCAGGCCCTGCTCTCGGAGCTTGCTTTCCTTGTTTCCTGAGTCTCTCTTGCCTCTGTTCTCTCCTAGATGATATCAGTGGGACGCTGCCTACGTCTGTGCTAGTGGGTCCGATGGGCTCCTCCCTGCAGTCTTTCCCTCTGCCTCCGCCTCCTCCGCCCCATGCCCCAGGTCAGCCCAGCTCTAACAGCAAAGCTCTGCCTTTCCCTTCGGGGAGCTGGACTTCAGGGATTTTTTTTATTATTATTTTTTTTTCTCTACAAGCTTTAAGGCCCTGCTTTGTGCTTCAGCAGCAGCGGTGGTGCCTGCTTTGCCTGCTCGGGTACCGCTGTGATGAGGCTGTGGTTTCCATGTGGTGCGGCTCTGGTGGCTCATGGTTGTTTTGCTGAAGCTTTTGATGGCACCAGCTTTGTCCTCCATTGAGCATCTCCTGTTTTCTCTGGTTCCTCTGGGAGCAAGCCCACCCTGACGTACGCTGTGGCTGATAAGGTGCCAGGGAGGAGCTGTAGGGTCCAGCTGAATGGCACCCAGGGAGATTTCCTGCCCATTTACCCTTTTGCTTTTTGGTTTCCTTCATGACCCAGAGGGGTTTTACTGCCCCTTCTTCAGGCTGTGTGTTCATACCTTCCAGGCTGCGCTGCCTGGCTCCCTCTGGGGTAGCAGAAGGTGTGACAGCACTGAAGTCACCTTGGAAGAGCCAGGTAGTGACTCCTGCTGTGTCCTTCATGAGGACATTGTCGTTCCATCGGTCAGCCTGGCTTCCTGCAGCTCTGTCCCTCCTGCCCTCACCTCCAGAGCCATGCAAAGGGGGCACAGACAGGGGTGCTTTGTTCTCGGGGAAGGAGGACACCTCTCGGGGAAGGAGGACACCTCCTTGCAGGTGACCATGTCTCTCCCTCTGCAGATGCCTTCCCACGGATCGTCCCACTGAGACCCACGGAGGCGGTGCCCGGCCAGCCTGCCCCACACCTGCAGTGTCCCCTCTACCGCCCGGACTCCAGCAGCTTCGCAGCCAGTTTGCGGGAGCTGGAGAAGGTAACGGGGAGGGGGACAGCGGTGGTGGCAGCCAGAAGGAAAAGACCCCAGACACTGGTTCTGGGGACCAATCCTCCCTTTTACAGAACTGGGAGGATAGTATTAGGACAGGACTAGGAAAAACACCTCCTGCCTTTCTCCCACTGAGGTTTCTGAGTCTAGAAAAACATTTTATCATGCATGGAAAGGGCTTTTTTTTAGTCTCATCTGTTCTTTCTTCTGGGATTACGATGGGGTGCTCTCACCCAGCGAGTCCCACCCATGCATATTCCTGGGTGAATACAACCACTTCCAATTTTTTGGCATTTAAAGGGGATTAACATCAGTCTGGTTGCTGATAAGCTCCCTCTTGCTAACACCTGCTGATGTGCTGTCTCTCTTCCTAGTGCGGGTGGTACTGGGGGCCGATGAACTGGGAGGATGCGGAGATGAAGCTGAAGGGGAAGCCGGACGGGTCCTTTCTGGTCCGAGACAGCTCTGACCCCCGTTACATCCTGAGCCTCAGCTTTCGGTCGCAGGGCATCACCCACCACACCAGGATGGAGCACTACAGAGGTAATTGCTGTGGGAGGTCCTGGGGGTGCCACTGACAGTAGGAGGACTCTGCCTGGGGACCAGTCTGGTCCTAAGGTCCCACACCAGTGCCCTGGGCAGAGCAGCAACGTGTCCTCACTCTTGTGTTGAGGTTCTGCAAGAGGCTTTAGAAGCTGCGTTTGACTTTTCTTTTTGTGCCTCAAGCAGCAAATCCCCTTTTAACCCTGAAAAACTGGGGAATACGTGTTCCCAGTGCCTGTCCTGGGGCTGTGCTTTGGAAAATGGGACCCAGAAAATGATGATGGTGAGGTCTTTGGGGTCCCTTGTTGCCGAGATGGGATGTACAGCAAGTATCACCATTCCTGGCTCTCTGTGCTTCCCAAAATGAAGCTTATTTCCCCATGAAATGAGGAGTGATCTCTTCCTGTTGCAGCTTGTCACCTTGCCACCTTCTCTGCGTCTCCCAGGGCTGCGGTCTGTGCCAGGCTGAGCCTTCAGTTCCACCACAGTGTGATTTTTATGCCCAGAACTCCTGCCACGCTGGTCAGGCCCTTTCCTCCTCCTGTGTGAGCTGCTTCTCCCCTCGCCCACGCGCTTTGCTCACCCTCGTCACCTGGGGTTTTTGGTGTTGAACCCCTTCACAAACACCTCAGGCTGAGGAAAGTACCCGAGAGGCTCCATGCGTGGGGAAGAAGCTGCCCTGTGACCAGGGGGGAAGCTTTAATAACAGCTTCCTATCAAGCCTTGTCATTAAATGTGCCTGCAAATAATGGCTTCCCAGCCAAGCTGCTGCAGAAAACAGTGGTTTGCAACCTTGTAGGGCAAAGCTCATCTTTTTTTTTTTGTCTTTTTGCCCTTGCCCCAGGGATGCTGCTGGTGTTTTTTCCTCCACCTCTGCCCGTGGTGCAGACCCGGCAGCACCTCTGCTCTTGAGCCCCTCTGATGGAAAGATGCCCCAGTGTTAATTCTAGTCCCTCAGGAGCCACTTGCCCTGTCTGTTTGGTAAGAAGGAAGGATTTTCAACACCCCATCCTTAAAGAAATTCCAAGAAGCTCTTGGAGCTGGGGGAATGTGAGGCTGCCTGTCCAGTGGATACTTCTGTAACTGAGTTTTGGAACAAACTCCTCTTGCTGCCAGTCCCGTTCCTTATTTTGGGGCTGGGATACATCTATTTTGGGAGCTTCCTTATCCAGGCGTCCTTCCCATTCCTCAAGCTGTCCTGGCTGCAGGGACTGAGGGTTGGTGCTGCCACCTTCCCTAGAGCAGCAGTTCCAGCCGTGGCAGCGCATCAAGGATCTCGTTTCGGGTCTGCACAGGGAGCCCCCCACTGTCCCCGGCACTGAATGTGCTGCGGCAGCGGGGAAAACTGCGGAGCCGTTTGATAAACCTGAGAGGGTGACAAATGGTGAGGCTGAGGGAATGGGAAAGAGAGAAAAGCCCGACCTTCATGTTACAGGTAGATGAAAGAAATCAGATTTTGTGTCTTTTTATTCTCTTTTAGGCAAGCTGAGTAGGTGGGATGGGGACACGGGTATTTGTGCTTTGTCCTTTACATCTACAGGCACTTTCAAAAGGCTCCAGATTTTAGGGTTTTGTCTCCTCAGCCACTTTTAGGGGCATCGCTTTCAGGGAACCAGATCCAAGGCTTACACCAACCTACTTAGTGATCTGTAAGCAGGTCCAAGGACCTGTTTTTTCCCTGTGTTGCCCATCTTGGGTTTCACTGTTTGCCACCTGAGCTGGGTGTGTCCGTAGTGTCGGGTGGCAGTAGGAGCTGGGGACACACTGTGTTGGTGTAGCTTTGGTAATTTGAATTAATGGGTTTGAAACAGCTGGGAAGAACACGGAGCTGCTCTGAAACAGGATCCTCTGGCAGAAGAGGCCTTCAGCACCTGGGTCACTGGTTTTGCACAGCTCTGTTTAAAACCATATTCTTTCTTCAGGGATGCTGTAATGGGACACTGCAGAGGAGCAGGATCATCTGCTAATGCACTTTGTTCTGATAACAAGTTTTTCAGATGTAGAAATCGTTGCAGGCTGTTCACAAGTTCAGGCAAGGGTGACTTGTGGCCACGCTTGGGTTACAGTGGTCACATTGATTGTCATGTCTTTCTGCATATCCTCGGCTCTTGAAGGGCACTGGTTCCAGTGGAACAGCATCTTTGCCAGCTGGTGCCACTGGTGTTCCCTCTTAGTGTGCCCTGCCTGGTCTTTGAGAACATCAGACTCGTGCCCAAATTGTCTCCTCTTGCCACCAGCGCTCCTCTGACATGAAACCCCTTCTGTTCTCTCGGAAGGGACCTTCAGCCTGTGGTGCCATCCCAAGTTTGAGGACCGCTGCCAGTCTGTGGTGGAGTTCATCAAGAGAGCCATCATGCACTCCAAAAATGGGAAGTTCCTTTACTTCCTCCGATCCAGGGTTCCGGGTGAGTCTCCTGCTCTGAGCCTGGGGGGAGGTTTCTGATCTGCCTTCAGCTGCTCTTTTGTCCTGGGCAGTCAATCCAGTGTGGATTTGGTCAGTGCCCTGGTCTGTGTCCTTGCCCACTGACTTCCCAGAAGGATCCCGAGGGGCAGACCTTTCCCTCAGCAGCTGCACCGCTCGCTCGTGGTGGCAAAAAGACTTCCCAAGCCCTTCTTTCTGGGAGTGATACCATCCCACATTAGGGAAGAGCCTGGGGATGGGAAAGCTACTCCCTCAACGAGCAATTGTTTGGCTAAAATTCCACTTTCTTCCTCCCCCCCCCATCTCAGTACCGCTCTTAGAACCGCTCTGTGCTTTGTAGTTTCCCAGTTCTCCCTTCAGCTGGGACCCACCTGGGGCTGTCAAGGGGGGAGATGTTCATCTGAGCCCGTGGAACTCCCATTTCCAAATGGGAGCTCAAAGTGAGCCTCGAGCCAGAGATCCTGTAGACTCAGAGTCCCTGGGGAGGGGGGCACACATGGAACAGACACAGGGACAGCGATGCCAGAGCCCATCGAGGGCTGGGTGCCCACAGGCCAAGGAGGGGGAGCGTTGGTGAGGTTTTGTTGCAGCATGTTTGCGTGCAGGGAGTTCATTTCCCCAACCATCAGACTCTTAATTCCTTAAATTAAAGGAATTAAAACCAAACTTAAATTCCTTAAATCTAGGCAGGCAACTGGACCAGTGTCTTCTGCAGCTTTTTCTTTTTTTCTTCTGTTTTTCCCTCATCTGTCCTGGTGTACCAGAAAGCTAGCCCAAAACCCAGTGTGAAAGGGAGGAACAGTCTACCAAAGAGGCAAATACACCCCTTATTTACAAGGTGGCAATGATGGGGGGGGGGACGGGACACAGAATTTGGAGGAGGGTGTGTGTGAGTGGTGATGCTTCGAACCAAATGGAGCAGAACTGGGAGCAGCGCTGCCGAGGCGAGAGGAGCCTCAGGAATGCTGTGGGAAAGCTGCAGGTGAAATCATGGTGGAAAATACAGTGAAATTTGCTCCTTCGCCCTGTGCCCTCGCGCCTGCAGGCCCTGACAGGGACAGTGACCTCTCCATGGCACTGGGCTGTGGGGAGGGGTGTGTCCCCCCACCCCTCCTCCCCCCCCCCAAAGAGTCTAGAAGAGGCTGGAGGGGAGGAGATGGGATGTTCCCTCTTCTCAGCAGAGCTGGAGTCGCAGCCTGGGCCTGTTCAGTGTTGCCCTCTGCTGCAGACACCACCAATAACTGGAAAACTGATTTATAACGTGGCCACGCTCTGGGGAGGGAGGAGAGGGATGTGAAGGTGGTTTCACAACAAAACCCCGCCTTCACGAAGTCATTTCCACTTAAAGACAGTTTACCTTCCTAATCCTGAGATCTTTTCCCCTGGAGAATAGGTCTTTGAGGGCTTAGGACTCCAGGCAAATACCTTAGAAAGGACTTGCTCTAGAAAAATATCATTGAAAAAGAAAATATTTCCCCCATCCCAGTAAATAGCACTGAGCACCTACTGAGGGGTCCCATGTTGTGTCCCCCCCCACCCCCTTCCAGGCCCTGCATTGCTCCATCTGTGGTCACCTGGGCACTGCTTAGAGCTGCTGCCCCTTCATCCTTGAAAAACAAAGTCTCACACTGTCTGATTTATATTTTTCTTTAATGTGGTGGGGTGTTTTTTTTGTTTTTGGTTGGTTTTTGGGGGGGTTTTTTGGGGTTTTTTTTGTGGGAGAAGATGTAGGATCTGCATCTCCCCAGTTGTGCTCGTTAGTGCTGTTCTCCCCCTGAAACATTAAGAGCTGCTCAGAGGAGGGGGCTGTTTCCAGCTCGCATCTGGCTCCTGGCAGGGAGGCATGTGGCCAGCGCGGCTTGTGGAGCTCGTGCTGGTCCCTGTAGTCACTGGCTGGGCTCCCGGAGGCTAATTCCTTTTTGGTAGGAGAGAATAAGGAAGGAGGAGGCGGGGAGGGAGGGAGAAAGAGAGAGAGAGAGGATCCAGCCTTCAATTGATGGCTGTTCTTTGCTTTCTCAAAAGCTGGCTCGCAGCTTCCTGAGCTGCCCGCAGCAGTTCTGAGCCCATCTTAGTGTGAAGAGCTTTCCCTTTTCTCCTTTCGCTCCGTTGCCCTCAGAGACGAACCAGCAGGAGGGGGTTAGAGTGTAACGAGCTTTGAATCCTTCTGTAAAGACAGATAAAACCTTGTGCTGCCAATGAAACCCAGCTCCCAAAGATGCCACCGACCCCTTGGTTCCGTAGGCTCGATTGTTGCCCTTAACTTGGGGGGAGGAGAAGGTTGTGGGGCTGGATGCAAGCGGCTTATCAACCCAGCGAGGTCTTTCGCTGCGTGGGGAGGAGGCTGGAGCGAAGCTGCCTCCTCCTCTGCCTTTGTGCCTCTGCCTCGTGACCCCAGGAATTGAGGGACTCTGGCACAGCTTGAGAATCCCTCAGCTTTTTAACGCCTCGCTAGAACCTACCCAAAGGGTTCTGCAGAGCAAAGCCTACGCGCCTGGTCACGCTGCTCCCCTTCTGCTTTGGCTTTCTTCTCCGTCCTTTCCAAACCCTGCTGCCTCTCAGTATAAGGTGATGCTCCCTCTACCAGTCCTGGGGGAAATGGGGGAGGTTTGGAGCTTGTGGTGGCTCAGGGTCTGCTTTTTCACAGCCCACCCCCTCACACCAGGATGGCGGTTGCCTTCTTGGGAAGGCTGGAGATATTTTGGCAGCCAAAAGCGGAGATTTGGCTGGAAGGTTTGGCTGCTCAGTCCCAAGCGACTCTGAAGCTGTGGGATTCCTTTCTGAACGGGTGGTGGTTCTGATCTAGTATAAGGCTTGTCTCCAATACTGCCTTTTTTTTTTTTTCTCTTTCCCCCCTCAAAGGTCTCCCTCCGACGCCTGTCCAGCTCCTGTACCCCGTCTCCAGGTTCAGCAACGTCAAATCCCTCCAGCACCTTTGCCGCTTTCGGATCAGGCAGTTGGTCCGAATCGACCACATCCCCGAGCTCCCGCTGCCCAAGTGAGTCTCGGGGACCAGTCCCTCTGGTTCCCTCCTTCACCCCGGCGGGTGGGAGGCGATGAGGAGACATCTCTACCTGCAGCAGGGGCTCTGGGAGGGCAGAGTTGACTTTCTCCAGCCGTGGGACAGCAAGATGAATGTCCTGTGGGGTGTAGGGAGTGGTGACCAGCTCAGGTGTTACTGGTGCCACAGCCTGGAGGTGGGCTGGGGGCGGGGGAGAGGTTCCAGCTTATCCTTCGTGGGGGACAGCGTGGTTGTGGCTCTGGGTTAAAACTTCTGCTGCTGCTTTCCCCAGGCCCCTGATCTCCTACATCCGCAAGTTCTACTACTACGACCCGCAGGAGGAGGTGTATCTGTCGCTGAAGGAAGCTCAGCTCATCTCCAAACAGAAGCAGGAGACCGAATCCTCCACGTAGCGAGGCTGCTTTGCCCAGCTTGTTGCTGTCACTGATGGTACGTGGGCGCTCCTGGTCTGGGGAGGTGGGTGGAAGGAGGGGGGGATCAAACCTAAATCTCTTTATTCCCTCTGGTTGCAAAAAAAACCCCACCACAGCCTCCTGGAGAAGCTGTGGCCGTTCACTCCGTGGTGTTTTCCCACTGCCCAGCTTTCCTCGAGGAGGCAAACAAGGCTCCTGCTGCTTTCTCCTGCATATTTGTGCCCACACAAGCCTGGGCTCGCTCTGGTGCCAAACTGGTTGCCGTTGGGGGGGGGGGGGGGGGAGACCGCGGCGGCC
>VXBJ01005971.1:6039-28668 GCA_013400055.1 Nycticryphes semicollaris
AAGGAGAAGGAAAAGGAGAAGGAAAAGGAGAAGGAAAAGGAGAAGGAAAAGGAGAAGGAAAAGGAAAAGGAAGGAAAGGCATTGACAGCGTGGGCCAGAGGATGCTGTGGGACAGTCATGGGGCTGCACCAACATCAGGCACTCCCTGCACCCCTCCTTGCTGGCTCCGTTGGGATATGACTCACCTCCACACCAGGACAGGGGTTGCTGAGGGCATACTTCAAAAGGGGGAGAAAACGTTGTTTCTCCAAGTTAATATTCCCTTGCACATCTTGTTCTCCTCATTATTCTGGTTGTTACTTAAGCAACAGCCGCTCCTCACTTGTGGTTCAGCAGCTGAGGGAAGGGCTGAGTGCAAGAGGCTAATTTATTTTCTTTTAGTGCTTCTCATCCATGGCAGCCCCTGGCTGCTCCTCACCACTGGTAACCAACTGGAGGCATTTCAGACATTTCTAATGTATGACAGCAACTGGGAAACAGAAATTACCCTCTCTGAAATAATTCCTGAGACAGATTTCTTTTGGCACTTTGCAATAGATACGCAGAGGAGACGCGGGCTGCATGTAGTAGTTTGCCTTTCCTGAGCAATTTATTAGCCCCACCATCTGGTTAAGACCTCGTTTCTTTCCCCCAGATAAAAATACCTCACTGGCAGAAATGGCATCTGCAGACACGTGAAAAAGCAGAGGAGACAGCAAGGTGCTCTCCTGTTCTGCCCTGCCACAGGCACACCAACCCAACAGGATGCTTTGCAGGGCCAGGGCACAGCCTCAACGGTGCTCAAACAGTGCTCAAGGAGAGTGGCAGCCACGTGGGAAGGACTGGCAGGTCCCTGCCCGTGCCATCTGTGAAATTCTTTAGTGTGAGGGTGGTGAGGCACTGGAACAGGTTGCCCAGAGAAGTTGTGGATGCCCCATCTCTGGAAGCGTTTAAGGCCAGGCTGGATGGGGCTTTGAGCAACCTGCTCTAGTGGGAGGTGTCCCTGCCCATGGCAAGGGGATTGGAACTTGATGATCTTTAATATCCCTTCCAACCCAAACTATTCTGTGATCCTATGTTTCTATGATTCTATGATCCTGCTCCCACTCCAAACATGCCTCCAGCCACTGGGCAGTGTCCTGCCCCCGAGCCCCAGCCCTGCAGCAGGGCACCGGGTGAGTGGGACGGTGAGGCTCAGTCCATTCCTGCTCTGGCTTGTCCTGCCCAGCTCCATCAGTGAAGAGGCCCCAGCATCATCTCACGTGCTGGACTCCTGCTGAGATCCGGAGCAGGAGACAAATGATCTGCTTAGGATGCGCTGCCTCCACTCCACCTGCTCAGCCCAAATGAAATTAAAATATTGACAGAAACAATTTCCAGGGGGAAATTGGAAAAGTGAGCAACAGTGCTGAAGTCATGCAGCATCCACTGGGTGCTCAGCAGCCACCAGCCTGGCTGTCCATCGTCTACCTGGGGAGTGTGGGACAGGCAGCATCCTCCAGCTACTGCAGCCAAGCAGCACCTGTGGGTGCCTGGGCTCGAGGTGGCAAGTCACTCCAGCCAGGATGTGTCACCTGCACCATGGGAGCGCATCACCATGTGGCCATGTGGACCACGCTGGCACATGGAATCTGGCCCTCCATGCTGCAGTACTGACCCCCTGGACATGGCCTCACACTGCTTTTGGTGAAGCCACAGAGACAGGACACTCTGTCTTACACTGCAGTTTAATCACACTATGGCAGGTCAGGGTTTTCCAGTCTTCATGCGTTGAGGTGTCCCCAGACCAACCTGATGGTCCCCTCTGGGCTGGAAGTGCCACATTGCCCAGGGGGAGCCAGCTGATGGCCAGGGTCTAGGGAGGTCCCAGCACCAGTGACCACCGGGAAGTGGTCCCACGGCCTCCTCATGCAGTTCTGCCCCACAGCACAGGCCCCAGGGTGGGCAGCTCTGCCCCATGGCACACATCATGCTGCCCTGCCCCACCACTCACTGCCCAGGGCAGAGCAGCCCCTGCTTGTCTCCAGGCTGGGATGGGAATATTTCACTCCTCATTTCCTCACCATCTTCTAAATAAATAACACAGATAAAGTGGATTACTTGTTCTTTATCTTCACGTCTTAGTCCTGCCTGCATGGAGTTCATAACAGGCGCACTCAGTGCTGCTTCATTGCACTTTATTTAAGTGAGCCCAGGGAAACAGGAGTCGGGCTATTACTCACGGAATGCCTGAGTGCCACTCCAGGCTCCTGCACTCTCCTGCACGGGCACCAGAGACCTGGGCACCACTGGCCCCAGCACCCACCAGGCGCTGCCCCAGACAACTGGGGTGTCGACCTGAACCCACCCAAGCCATGGCACCCCAACCACACTGCACCCCACCAGCAGCTCCAGCCCAGCAGAGAGCATCCTGGCAGCAGAGTGACAACCTGCTCCACTCTCCTGGGTGATGGGGAGGCATGTTGCCTCCAGACATGGGAGCCTGGGGCAGTGCAAAAGAAGCGGGGTGCGCGAACGGGCAGCGAGATGTCACCCAGCAAGAGACTGAGGAACAGAAAGAAATTGGGTTGGAACAGCCCCACAAGTGAGCCAGGGAGAGCATGAGCCCCACAGCTCACAGGACAGGGCAGGGTCTGCCTTGCCATTTTTGCTGCTGGAGCCTGGAGAATGCAAAGAGCACCCCAAATGCAGCGCGGTGAGCACAGCCTTCCCCTCCTCCTGCGGTGCAGCTCCCAGCAGAGGAGCCCCACAGCAGTGTGGGGCTCACAGCAGCCTTCCAGCGATGCCACCGGCACCAGGGCAGCCAGAGGCACAGCAGCCAGTACCTTCAGCAAAGTCCTGAGCTGCTCGGTGACCTGCTCCCCAGGGCTGCTCAGTATTTCACGGCAGCACTTGTGGGCTCTGACCTGCCAGCGCTGATCTGAAACAGCAGACCTGCAGGAGATCAAGCCAGCTGCAATAAAACTTTCATTCCTGGTGCTTTTGAAAAGCTGTTGTACTATTTTAGAGAAGAAAGGCAATCAGTCATGGCTTACTAATGCACCCTAATGGGGTTCTTTACGCGTGAAGGACACATGGGGTCTGTGATGTTTACCGAGGGCTGAGCAGCCACGGCAGAGCACACACGGGGACAAGGAAGCACAGCCCCACCACAGCAGAGACACATCCTCACCACGGCACGGCACAACCCTGCCGGCCCAGCCCACCTGGTGGGCATCTGTGCTGGTGGCACAGCCACAGCAGTTACCATTTGGGGAGGACCATGCCTGTGCTTACACGTGGCAGCCAGCAATGAGCATCCCTGAGGTCTGGGCTGGGCAGTCCTCCAGCACCCAGCACGGTGTGTGGCAGACTGCACATCCCAAAGCTGCCCAAAAACTCCTGGAGGAGGAACCAAGTGCAGAGAGCAGATGTGGAACTGAGTCCAGAGAGCAGCCCCCAGCCGTAGTTTGTCCCAGGCAAGCCCAGCCATAGTGTCCCCCCCGGCAGCATCGCTGACTGCTCAGAGCTTGGCAGCACCCATAGGTTCCACAGGGAGAGGAGTGGATGCTGCAGTATGGGGGCTGCAGGCACGAGCCCCTGCCAAAGGCTCTGGGTGCTGGAGACAACAGCAGCCCAGGCAGAGAGTGACTTCCAGCCGGGTGCTACATCAGCCAGGGACCTCTCCCTTCACCTTGAAACAGGCACTGAAGTGGTGAGGAGGGATGAGACAAGAGCTGCGTAAATCTGTCTCTTGCTAGAGCTCTGATGAAAGGGAATATGGTGGTTAATTAAATCCATTCATAATCAGATGGATTTGGGTCTTACTTTGGGCACAGTTTCTGCTGCTTTTGCTACGCTCGGAATCATCTTCAGACAGCAGTTTGGGAAAATAAAGCAAACTTGACATTTTCTGCAAATGTGCGTTTTCCCTGGAGGGCTGGTGCGTAACTTGGGGCAGGCAGCACACACACACACACTCACACACACACACACACTCCCCTGTGTGAGCCAGGCCATTTACTGCCCAGGAGCAGCGTGAGCATTACTCACTTCTCGCTTCACACAGTTACAGCACCCAGTGCAGGTGCCCTGTAGCACCATGGCACTGGCACTCCAGAGACCCCAGACAAGACGGAGCCACTGCCACTGCCACCACTGCCACCGTCCGGCTGCAAAACAGTGACAGTGGCAATATTCCCTCCTGCATTCATCAGCCTCATTTTCTAATCCACTTTTCACTGGCTTTTTAACCAGGGCATCATGGCTCCATGTGAAATACCGCTCAGAGCCTGTTAATTCTGTGCCACTGCCTCCATCAACCAAACTCTTAATCTCATCAGAGAATGAAATCAGATTGGTTTGACAGCACCTACTACTTTTCAACTACACTGACAGGCATGAATTTATATTCCCAGACTCTAATTCTCCCATTAATTGTGTCTTGCATTAGTTTTTCCACCCGTTTGCCCAGGATTAATGTCAGGCTAATTGGACATAGTTGTCCAAGCCATCTCACTCACTCTCTCCACTGTCTCTTGGTACAACACGTTCTTCTCCCTCCCAACACTATTCTCCTGCTCTTCAGGATCAACAGCAAAACTCCAAGGGGAGCTGCTTCTGGCTCCAGTTTAAATCTGTTTCTCCCCAAAAGCCCCTTGTGCAGGTCTCAGGGACAGGTTTGCTGAGCACAGCTCCAGATGTGTCCCTGCACGTTTCCCTTCATTCTCACTTCCTACTGCACAGGTTCCAACTTCTGGATGCCTCATTTCCCAGTTCCTCTCTGCAACCAAAAGAAACAATGCTTCTTATCTTTTATTGGCAATGGCAATCTCCCGATTTTGTTCGAGTTGGAAAAGAGGGAGGTCGTGCTGCTGCCTGGCCAGTGCCAGCCCTGCAGCCCTGTTTCCGATGAGAGACAGCAAGGGAGGCTCAGGGCAGGGGCTGGAGGTGGCCATGGAGGTGCAGGGTCTGCCCAGGCACTGACAGTGCTGCCAGTAACTCCACAGCACTGGGGATGGTTCCAAGAAGCTGCCCACAGGCAGGCTGGGGAGCTCAGCATCCATGCCACATCTCCTGCAGCAGAGCGGGAGGTGACACTGCCAGAGCCCAAAGCCACAGGCTAGTGAGACAGGGAGGAGGGGACCCCCAGCACTCACTCATGGCCCTGGATGACTGGGATCGTCTGCAGAACCCCCCCGGGAGCACAGGCCCTCCATGGAGGGAATGCCCTGTGCCAGGCACTGGTCATGGCTGCTCTGCACAGGGCCACTCCAGGCCACCCGGGATGGCCAAGAGGGCAGCAGTGTCCCCTATGGCATGACCATCAGGCTCAGCACAGCCCAGCCTATCACCCCAGCACACCACAGCCCCAGAGGTCTTGCTGAGCTGGTGCTTTGCTTGTGCCTTTTTTTCCCCCCTTAAAATCTTTTTCTTGAGCATTTAATAGGTAATTTGCATATCACAGATTCATTTTTAAAAACAGTTTTAATGAAGGTGCTCCACTGTGTATATGTCTGCGTGTGTCATCCGTCCAGGCTCACACCATATAAATCACCAGTACTTGTGGAAAACCTAATTAAAGGTAATCATGAAAACCTCATTAGTCCTCATTTACATTACGTTACACAGAGAAATTTCCTAACCTTTAATCCTGGATGTCACAATCCATTTAGGTATCTCCTGCACGTTTAATTCAAAGGCAGAAGCACAGCTCCACCCTCTCTGTGCACGTTGTGCCCAGAGCTCTGCTCTTGGCTACTATGAGCCCGGGAGGGGATGAGCTCGACTGCTTCAGACGTGGCTGGAATGGGTCTGGAATGGGTCTGGAATGGGTCTGGGCCAGCACACGCTGACATGCATGGCAGGGCCAACATGCCCTGCATCACAGGCAAATACAAGCACGTCCTGCATCCAGAGGAGAGCACATCTGCAGCACGATGCCAGCACATCCTGCATTGCTGGAGACCGTGTCCTGCAGTCCCCAGGACCTGGCTCTGTCCCAGCCACCCCCTTACCCCAAGAAATGCCCATCACCCCGTGCTTGTGCTGTCACCGTGCACCATCACTCCAGCCCCTGCCACCCCTTCCTGGCACGGGGGTCTGCCCACCCTGGTCCCTGACCTGACACCAAGCAGCACTCACCACACAGCAGCAGGAGCAGAAATCCTGGAGGGAAGAAATTTAAAAAAAAATAACCCTGGGGAAAACAAAGTTCCACTTCTCTGGAGAGCTTTCTCGTCTCCAGCACCATTCTCACCTTAATAAAGTTCATATGTGCTCTGTACAGCAGCTGGTGAAGGTGACAGTCACACCGCAAAGGTCACCATGTGCCACGAGAGATTCCACCTCCTCCCTGGCAGCCTCCTGCACTCCCGGTACAGAAACGCAGTTCAATTAGGACCTGTCGTGCCATAAAAATATTGGAGCATTAAATGTATTAGATAAAACTCCTTCTGCTATTAAAGCAGATCACGTCCTGGAAATCTAAGCAGTAAGCTGTGCAATTTCACCCTGCGATAGGGCTGGATTAAGTTCTTCCCCACAAAAGCCTCTTATTGTACGAAAAAGACCATTAGCAACCTATGAAATCGATAGGAAACGCAATCCTGGTGCTGTAAAACACCAGAATTAGCCACAGTGCTGGCAATAGCACCAATTAGGCTGGGACCACTTTCACAAATTCTTGCAGGAAAGAGTTTTACTGAAATCAGAGGAGTAGTTGCAGTCCCACTGCCAACGCGGGTGACTGGCCGGCAGGAACGAGCCACGAGCCAAGAGAACTCATCCCAGTGGGATTGTGGAGCCGACCAGCACCGGAGCCCCTCCTCTGGAGGAGAAGTGGGGCGGCCCCAAGGGCAGCAGGAGCTGCCATGCAGGTGTCCAGGTGATGAGGTGAGCAGCAAGAGCTGGCAGATGGAAGCCTACAAGACTGAGAAGCCCTTCTCATCCTTCTCCCAATGGTCTTTGGGGCTGTTCAGCATTTTTTGCTGTGAAGCTGATCAGAGGGCTGGAGCCCCTCTGCTGTGAGGACAGGCTGAGAGAGTGGGGGGTGTTCAGCCTGGAGAAGAGAAGGCTCCGAGGAGACCATTTAGCCCCTTCTAGTACCTAATGGGGTACCTACAGAAGAGATGGGAGGGTCTTTTTACAAGGGTATGTAGCATTACAACGAGGGGTAATGGCTTTAAACTGGAAGAGTGTAGATTTAGATTAGATATTAGGAAGAAATTTTTCACTATAAGGGTGGTGAGACACTGGCCCAGGTTGCCAGAGAAGTTGTGGATGCCCCTTCTCTGGAGGTGCTCAAGGTCAGGTTTGATGGGGCTTTGAACAGCCTGGTCCAGTGGAAGGTGTCCCTGCCCATGGCAGAGGGGTTGGAACTAGATGATCTTTAAGGTTCCATCCAATCTAAACCATTTTATGATTCTGTTAATTGGGCTGGGAGCTTTTACCCTCCAGCCACTCAGACTCCTACCTGCAAACAGCCACCACTGCTCCAAAGCCCTCTGCTCCAGGACCCAAGCTGGTTTCTCTGGGAGCCCAGTTGCCATTTCAGCAGGACCCAATGGCATTAGCCATCAGCAGAGCAGCAGCTGCACCCACACCAGCAGGTAATTGCCCATGCCCTGCCTGCTCCACAGGGTGCTGGCATAAGTGTGGGGACCCACATCGAGTCCCTGCTGTTTTTTAATACCTTCCAAAGACAGTGGGTCTATTTTTCAGTTGCTCAGTCTTGGGCAGAGTTGGGTAAAATGCATCAGAGCAACACAGAAAATTGCAAACCTCATGAAAAAAAAAAAATATTTGCAAAGTGGGATTTTCCTCATTTTCTGCAAAGTAGGCTCATTTGCTATCATTCCCTAAATCAGCATGCATGGAAACTGGTGTGGTGGAGACAGACATCATTCTGGGGGGCAGCCCTCTCGTTCCTGCAGCTCTGCAAATCCCACTTGGATTGTGAGCCTGAACCCACGTGCCTGGGGAGATGCCCCGGGGAAGGTACCCAGGAGCAGGCTGTGGCTGTCCTTCAGCTATGGCCACAGGGGCGCTGCCAGACAGAGCCACACTGCAGGCAGCTGTAGCCCAGGGCAGGAACTGGGGTGCAGGGGGAACAAGAGGACACCTCAGGAGGGCACTTCACCCCAGCTGAGCCCCACAGCCCTGGGGTGTCAGTGGGGCATCCTGGCTGGGCTCAGTGCTGGGAGGCCCTCACAGTGGGGAGAAGCGCAGGACCAGGAGAGTTGCCTCGGCTCAGAGTTGTCCCCAGCTACATCAGGAGGGATACCAGCACCTGGTCAAGCTGCACATCCTCCAGGGTTGCCCACGGACTCCCACATCTCCCAGTGAACATGGCCCCACTGGTGCTGACGGGCAGAGGAGCATCAGCTCACAGAAGACCTGGGGTTTGCTTGGGAACACTTCCCACCTTTGGTCACAGATAGATAGATGCCCCAGCCACCCCCAGGCAGCCGGTGGAGAGAGGACTTGGTGGCCAGAGCCAGTCCCACCACTCCCAACATGAACTACAGCCAAACCCATAATAAGGGGCAGCAGAAACAACTGTACCATCACATCGGATTAGCTCCTCTGCTCCTCACACTGTAAGATTACTTGTAATAAGGATTAAAAGACAAAGTAAAAGAAGAAACAGAATTGAAAATGGGCTCTTGGTAATTAAGAGCACTGCTTTCTCTGCCATCAAGAGGCCAGCCAGGGCTTGGGCTAGACCCCCACCAGTGCCCATGCGCTGCTCCGATGGTGTAACAAGGGCTGACAGGAGGAGAAGAGCCCCCGCTGACTGCGCTTAGAGCCTCCAGCTCTGGTGACAAGTATTTAAATATTAAACGATCCCTTAAAGTGAATGAGAGGCTCGAAGCTGAATCATCACAGAAAGTAATACGCTGTGAAGGAGGCAAGGAGAGGACAAACATGTGAGCGCCAGCAGAGACACATCTCGGAGCAGCCGGCGTGGAGACTCCCGCTCTCAAGAACGCACAAAGCCACCAGGCTCTGCCAGTGTGTTTGCACAGCAGTAATTTAATAGAAACCAATCATGCAAAACAGACACAGTATGAGTTTGGGGATTCATTTCCATTTATTACACTGTTCTTCATTGTATTCCCAGCCCTAGCCTGAGCGTCAGCAGCAGGCGCAGAGAGCACCAGGATGGCAGAAAGAGCCAGTGCCCGAGCCACCCCCAGCTCTGGCAAACACCAAGACATTTGTGCTCTCCAGCGTGGGGAGACACAAGTTCCCCACAAAGCATCATCACGCTGCTGAGACCTCCCAAACTTACTTATCACTCTCCCCACCAGGCGGGTCAGGGGGCAGTGGTGCTGGTGGGAAGGGACTGGCAGCCCCCGATCCCAGCCCAGATGTTGTTCCCCAGCCCTTGTTCCCCACCTGAGCTGGTGTCTCCCACTGGCAACAGTGCTTATGGTGTCCTGCTGGGCAGAGCTGCATCTGGGGTTCCTGCCAGCATGAGTAAAGGCTCTGGTGGCAGCTCCCAAACCCTTCCTGCCAGCTCAGGAGATGGCCTTGGAGAAGACTTCCGAAGATTTCAAGCTGAGGCTGAGAAACATTCCTTGTGATTCACCACTGGCGCAGAAGAAACAACTGCCCCGTGTGTTGTGCCACCTTCCAACGAGACCACACATCACACTGGGTTTGTGACAAGTCCCATGCAGAGAGGAGAGACTGTCCAGCAGGAAGGAAAACCCTCCTGTGGCCACCTCATATCTCTAAACCCTTACCTGCAACCCTGGGAACACTGTGCATCAGCTTCACACTGTCCTGCTGCCATTTATTTCCCCTTGCTTTCCACAGCCCACAAGCTTGCCTGATCCTCTCTTCCTGTAGCAACCCTTGGGGCTATAACCACTGACCCCAGGACCAGTATGTTGGGGTGAAGGTTAATGGGAAGGCTATTCAACAAACACCACACTGGAAGCCCTCAGTGCTAAGCAGCCCAGGAGGGACCCAGGCAGATGGGGAGAGCTGAATCTCAGCCTGTGCCAGCACAGCACAATGCCAAGCTGTGCAGACCACCCTCCTGGCTTGCTCCAGGTGCCCATCCCCATGGGCGTCAGGCCTGGGCTGCAGCACTTTGCCAACCTCAACTTTGCCATCAGCCACAGGGGTGTCCTGTACCCCAATGGCTCCCATCAGGCAGGAAATGTGGCTGCCCTACACAGCATCCTTCCAGTGGTGCCCTACACAGCATCCTTCCAATGGTGCCCTACACAGCATCCTTCCAGCAGCAGTGGGGAGTGGATTCCTTGCCCCTGGGCAGCAGGCAGGACCTCACGCAGCTCCTTCTCCCTGGCCACAGCTCTGCTCAGCAGCCCTTTGCCACCCCAACTAATAGCTGTTCAGGTACCCTAATAGCACAGTCAAAGGGATCAGCTGGCAGGCGGTGGTCTGACATGAAAAGCAACCTGGGGAGTTTGATGTAATATTTATACAGCTCTTTCTCTCAGCGTTTGATGTGGAGGCGCAGCAGGCTGGCTCCCGATATGCCAGCGGGGATAACCCACCCCCCTTCATCCCTATTTCCATCCCCATCAAATCCCTGGGGAGCCTGTCCCCATCCCAGCCCGGGCGCTGAAGTCCCCAAAGAACTGCCAGGTCCTGCCCTCACCCCTGTCCCTGCCTCTGCAGGGTCTTAAAACCAGACCGAATGGCAACTCCTGCCTCCCAGGGACCTGGCTGCGTCGCCGGGGGTGACTGCACCACGCTGGCATCATCCCCCAGGAGTGCCTGTGCTTTATGGAAACATGGTTCAAACATTTTGTCACTTCAGGGAAAAGGGGAATGTACTTGGCAGAAACTTTATGGAAAAAAAAGTAATTTCTAACAGGTTTAACATTTACCCAGTTTCGTATCTTCCTCCGTCCTTTTGGGAGAGCTTAATTTCCTGTGAAATTCAGGTTGTAGATGAATTTGGCTGCCCAGCCAGCCAGGAAAGTGGCTCAAATAAGTGATCTCCCTCCAACTGACCAAGAGTGCCGACCCTAAGAACATCACACACTGGGACGTGAGCACCGAAGCCCTGAAAGCCTGATAAATGCTTGTGTTAATATTGATTATAATACTTAAAACTTTGCAGAGTAGACGAGAATCCATCCTGCAACAGCACAGAAAGAAAAACATTTACCTCACTGCTCCGGACAGGACGTCTTTGCTTTGCTGACAGCTCCCCTAATTTAATTATCCTTCCTTCAGCAACTTCTTATCGCCGTTTCCCAGGAGGTACAGTTCTTTGGAGGATGTTTTTAGGGGCTCTGTTTTCAGTGGTTTGAATTTAATTGCAATTTGCTGCCATTTGAATGCAGAACGAGGAGCTGCGTGGCCAGGCAGGACCGTAGGCACCTGAGTGGGTGGAAAACAGCTCCTCTAGAGTGGCCAGGGCTGGATTTCAGCCCAGGCTCCTGCTCCCCACAAGGTACACGCTCAGGGGTCCACAGCTACAGCTATGCCCTCAGCCACCCTCTGAGTCCCTCTGTGGGTGCATCACGGGCTGGGGGACCTGGGTGCTGTCCTCACCAGTGGTCATCCAGGGTCTATTTGAGGGGAAGGGACCACAGCAGCCACACTCGTGATCCCTCTCGCTAACAGCTAAGCACTGGGGATGTCACCCTCCCACAGCTACTCTTGTCCCCAAGGAGATGGAGGTCCCCGCTCCAGACGGGGGTCACTGCTGTGCTTTGCCTCATTGATGTGGGAAATGCAGCGCAAGGCACAACATCAAAAGTGAGCTGATGGGCAGCAGCTCCTGCAGCTCGATGGTGGCCATTCATGGGGGATGACAAGCCCAACGAGCAGATCTCCAGCAGCAGGACAGCAAGACACTTCGGGTACAAGTGCACATGAACAGGCAGCACAGAATTACCCCCGAGGCTGTCGCTGCTCTGCGGTGATGCACTGCACACCCCAAAACTGGACGTGCCAGGGGCGGTGGGTGCCCCAATGGTGGTGCCCAGCCCCTCAGGGGCTCAGTGCTCCTGCCAGTGGCAAAGGTGGCCAGGCTGCTTCTTGCCCACTGACCCAGCAGTGGCTGCTCCTTTGCCCAGAGCTGCTCTGTACTCACCTCCCGCTGCAGCGCGGGCAGTGCCCAGCGTCCTGGCACACCGGCTGCTGTGAGGCTGCCAGGGCAGCAGCCTTGAAAGGGAATTTCTAATGACCCCAGCAAAGGGTAATTCATGATCCCCACAACAAACAGATGCAAATACACGAGCGAGAAGGAGAAGTCCCTTGGATTTTTAAAACATTCAGTAACAGCAAGTGAGGGCGATACATTATTTAAAGGCTCTTCTAAGGAAAGAAAATAATTTCAGCTTAGTTAGCTTTTCAGGACAGCCTAAATAGAGAGCGGGGACAGCGGGGCCACAAGCAGCAGGAGGGGCAATGGAGCAGGGGGATGCACAGAGCCTACAGCTGAGGGGCACAGGCACCCGGTTGCTCAGCCGCGCTGGCACAAGGCACCGTGGGGTTGCCGGGTCCCCAAACCGCGCGATGGCTTTTCCTGAAGTCCCAGCCCCCTGAGAGCGGTGCAGGGCGGCTGCTCCAGGCTGCCGGGTGAAGCAGAGCCCAGTCCAACTCAGACATTGGAGGTTCCAGCCAGAGCAAGCAGAGGATGAGGGGACACAGGGCCTGGCGTGTGGCATCCCCAGGGCCACCTCCACGCAAGGGTGCTAGGATCACACCGGCTTAGTGTTGTGAGGGACCAGCGGTGATGGAGGAGAGCAGGGAGTGATGGGCACTGCGGTGCAGGAGCACACTGATGGATTAGGTGACACTGGGTTTAATCCCGAGTCATTAGCCATGCTGAACACCCGCATATCATTTGTTAAACTAATGGGTTGCTGGAGGTCATTCAGTAATAAGAAAGGGAGAGAAGGGTTATTAGTTTTTATCAGACATTAATTGGCCAAAATCGATTACTTATTTGGCATTTGCAGTGTATTAGGGGTGTTCCCACCCCCTGGACCTCAAAGCACCCCCGCTGGCTGGGCAGAAGGACAACAGTGGCTCCATGGTGGGTACCACAGCATCACCTAGGCACAGGCTGACAGCAGCACAGCTCTGACCAAAGATGGACATTCAGGACAGAAGCCACCACAAGCAGCTCCCACCCATGCCCTCCCCAGGCTGCAGGACCAGGGACTGACAAGGGACACCCTGGACCCATACAGCCACCCCATGTGTCCAGCTGCCCGGTGCCTAAGACCCATCCTGCACCCAGGGCTGCATCTTGTCCCCACCCAGGGCAGTGCCACAGGCAGCAGCAGCTCCTGCAGGTGCCCCACATCTGCCAGCGACGCTGGATGGTGCAGGGAGCAGCAGAAACAATCTGGGAACCACTCAGGTGATGCCACATTTATCTAACAAGCTTCCAAATGAAAACTAGCATTTGGACTTATTGCATTCCGGCTCAAAATTTGATTACATTTTTCTACAGCTGTAAATCTGCCTTCCTTTCTGCAACATTATTATTAAAGCCAGTATTGAATTGGTGGTGTGATACGTAAAATTTCAATCCTGGCTTTGACATTCCAGGAAGTTAAAAACCAATTACAGTGTGTGCTTTGCCTCGGGACAGAATGAATCATTGAACACAGCCACTTCACCAAGAGAAATTAAAGGTTGAAGCAGCAACATGGGGAAGGTATTAAGTTAAAAATCAAAGGTCAATTAAAGTAAAACTGAGTCTATTTTATTTTTAATATTTTGCTTACATTTTCATTCCTTTCTGATGAACAAGGAGGCAGAATAAACCTGCACTTTTACTTATTTGCTGGATAATAAATCTGGGCTGAAGTTGGTTTCAGGAGCTAAGAGGAAACATTCAGGTGATAAAACTCCCAACCCAATAACCAGCATTAATCTCGCCGTAACGAAGCCAGCACAGCAACGGGGTGGCACACACACTCTCCTGCACTAATAGCAGCCACCACATGGCAGTGTGAGGGTCCCAACCTTGTCTCCCCCAGCAACTACTGACCCACTGCGGCCACCCAGGCAGCAAAACGAGGGGCACACACCAGAGGTGCCCAGCACCTGGGGGACACGTCCTGCTGTCACCACCACCCTGAGCCCACGAGGCTCCACTCGGCCCCAGAACTCAGCTACAGCACACCAGCATGAGCAGCACTGATTGCAAAATACAGAAAAGAGGGTCAAAGTCAGCACTAAGGTGTGCAAAGAGCTGCATGTCCTACAGCCAGCACCTCCCTTGGGACCACCAAGCCCATCAGGACATGAAGGGAGGGGGTGCGGCAGGTCTTGGCAAAACCATGGGTCATGGCACCTTCTGCTGCTTTGGCTTTGCAGGGGGACACCCTGTGCACCCTTGGGGGACACCCAACACTGCATGTCCTCTGCAGAAGGGAGCAGCGGGGGGCATGGTGTCACACCATGCAGCATCACACCTCAACAGTGTCTTACCACCCGCTGGCTTTTCTGCTCTTGGCTCCAAGGGGCACCCTGCTCAAAGCCCCAGCCTGCTCTTTACCAAAAGGGGGAATGGGCAGGGTGGGGGGTGGCAGCTCTCCATCCCCACGTGTATCACACCCGTGAGACTCCGTGCCCTCTGGGTTCCCCAGGCAAGAGCAGAGCCAGGCCTTTTCCAGCAGCGGGGCAAGCTGGCACCAGCAGAACAACCCCAGGTCAGCACTAGCCCCGGTTGTGGGTTTGCTAGCCCTGGACAGACCCGCTGCAGGGTCTCAGGGCTGGGCGCTGCGCATCCCCGAGGGATGGGGCCGGAGCTGCAGGCAGCCTGGGCTACGGGCACCTCCCAGTGGCAAGGAGACACGCATGTGGACAGTCAATCCATCCAGCCCGGTGTGCTGAGAGCAGGGAGGGGGACAGCCCCTTCGAATCCCCCCCCGGTGGGACAGGCTCCCGCAAGGTTGGCCCCTCACGTAGGCACCCACCCCCCCCAGGGCAGCTCCACGCGTGTGCGTGGCAGCCCCCGGCAGCGAGCGGTGCCACCAGCCCCACCGTGTGAATTGCTTGATCAATAAATAAAGCCTTGGAGCGGAGAGAGCCCCGAGAGATGGTATCAGGGCCCATAAACTCATCCAGCGGCGGGAGCGAATCACCTCCAGCCTCCGCTCCCAACCCAGGCACGAAATGAGCTCCATGGGCTGCAACATCGGAAGGCGGCGCAGGGGCAGGATCGGTGGCGGCTCAAGCACAGGACCCCAGCGTGGCAGGTATTTACTGACATCATTAGAGCAGCGAGGGGGGAGGCCGGTTATCTCCTGAGCTGTGGCAGAAGCTGTTGACCCCTCCTGTAAAACAAAAGATAAGTTGTACTTTCCGTTTGCTCCAGCTGTATGTCATCTGCAGATGCCTT
This sequence comes from Nycticryphes semicollaris, assembly GCA_013400055.1. Taxonomy (NCBI): domain Eukaryota; kingdom Metazoa; phylum Chordata; class Aves; order Charadriiformes; family Rostratulidae; genus Nycticryphes; species Nycticryphes semicollaris. The sequence goes on from VXBJ01005971.1 coordinate 21,356, forward strand.
TTATGCGTGGACTTTAATAGATAATCCATACCCTTGAAGTGGAGTATATCATCTGCTCGTTACCAATGATAAATCACTGGCAAAATATTAAAATGCTTAAAGACTGTCATATGGGCTTCATGAATTGCTTTGCAACACACACACACACTTCTGCCTATTAAAGGAGAAAATGGATTCATCCCAGACCCGGGCAGGGCTATTTACAGGCTGGAGTACAAAGCTATCGGGGAGGCCCAGCGGTGGAGGGAGAACCACCTCCCAGCCCCACCATCACCGCCTTTCTAGATAACCTGACCCCAGCTATGGAAACTCATTAAGGTCGTTAGGAAACGCGCCGGTTCTCCAGGGAACCAGCTTCTTTTAGATTAAAAAAAGGGAGCGTTGCTAACGGTGTGGTTTATTCACATCTACACAAGTGTGCTAACCGCAGGGAAAGGGTGAGCTAAGATATTCTCAGCCAATTTGAAGTCATTTCAATAAAAAAAAAGAATTAGATGGAAGCAAATGGCAGGGAGAGCTGATGTTGGTGACACCCGGAAGAACAAGCTGAGAGCGATGTGTTAGAGATGCTGCTTTCAGCCCCACACTGGGCTGGGAGGGAAGGCAGAGGAGGGCTGAGAGTACTGGGATGGCCGGGGAGCAATGCGGCCCCGGAGCAAGAGCCAGGCTCCCAGAGATCCCACCACAGCCAGTCCTGCAGGGACACTGGCTGTCACAGGTCTGCAAAGCCACATCCAGCCTCGACCTGCAAAGCTACCAGCGGTCCTCAAGAGAGGAGGAGCAGCAAAGGGGTGGGTGGAGGTGGAGCAAGGCCAAGTGAAATGGTTTTGGAGGCTCCACAGCATCGAAACCCTCTGCTCACAGCAACACCCCCTTGTCCCTGCCATCACTGTCCCTGCCATCACTGTCCCTGCCATCACTGTCCCTGCCATCACTGTCCCTGCCCACCGGCCACCAGCACCTCACCACCCACAGCAACGAGACCAAGCTCCAGGCAGGTGACTCACATCAGGGACCCAGGTCCTGTGGCATTTGGGGCCACACACCCCAGCAGGACCCTTAGCCACAAGGTAAGGGGCACAGGAGACACCTGGGTTATCCCCACCCACCCAGCCACCTATCAGGGGTTCCCGCAAACACTCCAGCTTGTTTGGTAAATAATGACTTCATTATAAATATTCCATAAGCCCAGGAACTGCAGTGCATTAAAAAATGATAAGGTCCCTGCTTCCCAAGCACTGGGGCCTGGCAGAGGTGTTTAAAATTGGGTGTCAGCCGAGGCCGACAGAGGAATTTGTCACCGGGCTGATGAACAGCTTGAGAAATATTCAATACCTTCAGGAAGGATCAATTTATCACAGTTTGGCTCAGACCAAGTGGAAACATATAACCATCCACACTGCGTTCCTTTGTGAAGAAATTCGGGCCATTATTGTCAGACACGCAGTTTCTTCTTATTTTTTCACCGGATGAAACTAATGTGGAAAAAGGGCCACGCGCTGCCTTGATGAATGGTTCCAGCAGCCAATAATGTGCTTGTTTTCCACATTTAAACATCTCCAGTAAAGAGGCAGCAGGACTAGCACCACACTGGGAACGAGCCAACCTCCCCGCTCCCCTGGGCAGCTGGTGTTCCCTCTAGAGGCTTCGTGCAAGACCAGGGGAGAGGAAGCCCCCCCCTCCCTTGCTTCTGCACCCACGAAGGCACAGCAAGCTCCCAAGGACCAAGGGCTGGCACATCAAGGTGGGCATCCTCTCCCTGAGCTTGGGCACCCCAAAATCGTCAGGCTCCCCTCTGCATATGACAAAAACGGGCACAGAAGTCTCCCGGTGGCAACGGAAGAAGGGGTTTCGTCAGCGACCCAACCCCGCAGCCCCACGGCGGATCCCACCGACCACCAGACAAGACACTGCCAGTGTCCACCGGTCAGGCGAGGCTTGGGGAAGGCTCCCAGGATGTTTCCCACCGGCCTCGAAGCTTTCAATTAAGTACATATGTATTTATGAGATATTCTGACAATTGAAAGCCTGTTAAGTGTTACAGTAAAAATCCCTACGTGCAAAACGAGCCGGGCACCAGCAGAGCCTTAACTGCTAAATCCATGGGGTAATCAGGTTAGGCTGCTGTCAGCGGTTTTTATTAAAAGCCAAGTTTTTGCTATAAGAGGTCCTAGTTTTATGTTACCATAAATTGTCAACAGTTGGTCAGATCCCCACAGAGAAGGGATCGATACCCAGCAGAGGGGGAAAAGTGCTGAGAAAGGAAAAGCGATACTCTAATTAGAACAAAATTTAAGAGTCCGGGGGTACGGATGACAGTGCCTAATATGTTATAATTTATTGACGGCCTCCAAAGATTGGGTTTTGCTCTGGCTCTGGGAGGCAGTTGGGTGTTAATAAATATCCCAACAGACAGCAGCTGCCTGCAGGCAGGGAGCAGGCAGCTCCTTGCACATCCATCCTCCGTACCCTCGCTCCCTGCCACGGGCACAACCAGCAGCCACCCTCACACGCTGCTGCCGCGGGGTTCCTTGGCTCCCTCTGGCTTGATTATCTGGAGGGGGGGGACACACACACACTGGTATCCACCCAAGCTACATCCCTGCAGGACAGGCACCTTGCCAGGCTCCAGGGGACGCAGGAACAGGGCAGAAAGCCACATCCAGAGCTCCCTGGGGACACCCCCGCCTTCCCTCGGGTGTCACAAATCTGCACCTCGTTCTGCAATTTAATCTAATCCTGCTTTTAGCACGGCGTTAATCCCGGCTGGGGACCCGAACATCTACGAGCCCCAGCTCCGCACCCAGACGCAGCCACCCCTCTCCTGACCCAGATTTAATAACGGCCTCAGCCCAAAAACCTGCCCTCGCTTCATTTCACAGCGCGCACAGCACCTGCCGTCGGACCCTCATAAACAAGGAGGCAATAAAATTTAATCACTCGAAGATCAAAGTTCTCAAGTGCTTTCCAATCGTCCTCCTGCCACCCTCCCAGCTAAGGGAGCCCAGGGAACTGCAGCAGGCTCTCTATTAAATAAGTGGCCATAAAAACCCAGCTGGATTAGAGAAATATTGGCAAATATAATAAACAAAAATATATTAACTGTAATTTTGTGAAGCCTTTGGCTATATTAATATCTCTTTAATGTAATCACCTATAAATAAGTGATGACCCTATGATTTAATATGACATCTGTCATCCCCATTTCCATACAAGACATGAAATAATTACTCTCTCTGGTATGCAATAAAAAGGATGGGTCTCGTGTGCTGTGACTGCCCAGCATAGCCACCAGCTCCTTCACCCAACCTCCTTGGTCCACCCCAGGGGGCTTGGCTCCACCTCACCATTCCCAGCAGAATGGACAGCAACATGGGCACAAGCTGCACATGCCATCCCACGGCGTGGGTTGGTGGTGCCCACATGTCCCCCAGGTCCCAGGGACACATCGAGGCAAAGGGTAACGTGGAACGGCTCAGACTAACTCCAGTATTTCTCTAATTGCAGCTGGGCACTGGGAGATCAGCAACAGCTGGTGACACATCCATGATTTGGGGACCAAGGTGGGATTCACAGGTGACATCCCAGGCAGTAAGCACCGCAAGCAGGGGGCACATGGCCTGCATTGACAACCAACACGTCCCTTCAATGCTCGCTGCTGCCTGAGACAGTGCTCTTCGCCGACAGCCCCCTGCCCACCTCCCTGTGCCCTTCAGCTGGTGGACAGGCAAGACAAAGCCCAGACCCCCCAGCCCCACACAGAGGGAGAGCTGGCAAACTGGTTTCCTCAGTGCTGGGACTGGTTCTGCCCCAGGGAGAGCCAGGCTGCCCTTGAGGAGCCGCTGTTCTCTCTGCTGGGGACACCAACCAGCCGCTGCGCCAAAACCAGGCTCAGGCTTGGCAGTCAGGACTGGGAGACCATAGACAGGCAGGGAGCAGTGTATGTCCCTGCCTGGGACATCCCAAACTGGGAACTGCACCGTCTGGGAGAAGAGGCAGGTTCCAGGCTGCAGCAGGGAGCTGTAACAGCCCCCCAGGAATTCCTGTGGCCCCAGGTCAGGGCAGGATAAACAGATCCCATCGCCCTCCCCCTGCAGGCGCAGGGGCAGATGCAGTGTCCCCCTTCCTCATCCCCAGCCCTCTCTGGAAGCGGTCAGGGGTGCTCCCACACCCCAGGGATGTGCAGCCAGGGACCCCTCGGGCAGCAGCTCTGCAGCTCCCGGAGCTGGGCCGTGGTTCTAGCACTGGCTGCTGGAAGAGCACAGCAATCACAGCCACCAGCACTGACATTTAAGAAAGCTCAATGCCATCAGGAGAAAGGCAGAACAGTCCCTTATATGCACTTTTATTTCCCTCCCCACCCCCTTACAGCTGGAGCTCCACCATCAGGGAAGGTGCTGGGCTCCCAGCCAGGCTCCTGCCTGTTCAGTGGGTGAGGGATGAGCCCTGTGGCCACCATCCTGCCAGATTCGTTTGAAAGGATGGCAGCTCCTCTCCCATCCAGCCAGTGCTGCTCATTCCCCGTTCTCTCCAGAGAACTGGAAATTACCAGTGCCCCATCCAGCTTACTGCTGTCCTCAGGGCTGGAGAAGTGACAATATTCTATAGCCCTGAGACAGGAAGGCAACAAGGTTTATAGGGAAAAAGCACCTAATTCCATAGGCATAAGGAGGCTGGGCTGAGGCTCTTCTTCACACCAAGTGCCCCTCATCCCAGAGCACAGCAAAAGAGACTCTCCACCTTATCCCCACCCACCCCTGTTCTTGCTGACTTCTGGAATAGATCAACCCCACAAGCAGCAGCAAAGAAACCCAGTGAAGGGGAAATGCCCAGCCACCCCTCCCCACACCCTGCAGAGCTGAGCATTTGTGCTAGCAATCTAGCAAAGGTGACAACCGAATAGCCGCAGCCAGCCACGACACCGCAGGGAGACTAAGTATGCGATGCTGCACCTCAAAGAGTGGGAAGACAAAAAGTGCTCAGGAGGGTAAGAGATAAAAAAAACTTCAAAATCAAAAATTGCACTTAAAGGCAAGTTTGTGAAGCACGAGCACCAGCCGCTGCTGCCTGGATCTGATGGCTCACTCAAGCAGGAAGATCCAAGTCACAGTGGAAATGGCCCCGAGCAGATCTCAACCACAAGGTCTTTCATTTTTCCCTCCTGCTCTTGAGCCAATGTGACATGCTGGGTTACTAAAGCATTTCACACCACATTCACCCTCCAGACTGCGGCCCAGACAGCCCAGCAGCCACGGGGATGGCTTCCCAGCTGTGGCTGAACAGCTCACCCTGCCGATGGTGTCACCTGCAGACTACACAGTCACCCCCAGAGACAGAGGGGTCCTCCCTTCAGCAGCTGGAAGCAAGGACTGTTCTTCTCACACCTCGCTCCATCCTCCTCATCCTCCTCACGCCGCCAAGGCACAGAGGCGGCAGGAACAGCCCATCTGCATTCCACACTCTCCTCCACCGCTGCACACCCTGCTAAATGAAAAACAATATTTAATTAGGATGCAGAGCTAGAGGAGCACACAATTAAACACTCAGTTACTATCACTCTTGCACAGTTTAAGCCTCAGTTCAATAACGAACCATTAAAAAAGGCTAATATTGAACCGAACTCCAAGCAGCGAAGCCACACGCTCCATTACTGCATCAGCCCAGGGGCAAGGAGCCAGCTGGAGCATGGCCAGCACCAGCACAGCACATGAGTGGGGACATGGGGACACTGCCACCAGAGCCTTGCACCCCACCAGCGAGCAGAGTGCAGCCCCGGTGGCCCTGGGACACAGTGCTAACACAGATGGGAAGCCATGATCTGACACCCCCAGACAGAAAGGAGTCAGGGCAGCCATGGCCCTGTCTGACAAACAGAGTCTGGTGCTTTCCACAGGGCTTTAGGGACAGGGACAGGAATGCTGAGCCCAGACACAAGGCATGGCCAGGCGGAGAGGGGACACCCCTGCCTCTGCCTGGTCAGGAATGAGTCCTTGAACCTGAACGAAGAGCCAGATCACATCCCCCCTGCCCACGGGGTTCACAGACCGAACTCACCAGCACAAAAAAGCTCCAGTCCAGGTCTTGCACCTCGCTCTCGGGATGTGCCAGCAGCAGGGAACCCAACCAAGGACCAGCAGGTCTGGGCTTCCAGTCTGCAGAAAGAGAAGCATCAGGGCCAGCGCTGGCGCAGGGGGAGCGTGTGGGGTGGGTAAGGCAGGAAGGCATCTCCCCCTCCCCAGCACACAGGTTCTACACCCGAAAACACATCTCTGGGATTTTATGTGTCAAGAGGAACAGAGAGGAAGCCTGCTCAGGATGCAGAGGGCAGTCACTGAGCACATGTCCCCCACTCCCATGCCACCACGGCTGCGTGGTTAGAGCCAGCAGCGAAGCCTCCCACGGTTACCCCAGGCAGACACTGCCCCTGCCCCAAAAGACAGTCCCCTCCTGCGGCAGGAGGGCAGGCAGGGAGGGATGTCCCACCTGCAGAGCGGGGGCTCTGGAATGGCCAGGCTGGAACGGCCACTGTCGCCTCAGCGGGCGATGACACGGACCTAGAAAAACACTCAACTCAGGCAGGATGCCTAGTAATAAATTTATTGTATTTTATTACATATTCCCCTTTTTGCACTTAATTCCAATTCCTCATATTCAAACTCTTCTTTCTGAAAGAAAATGATTTTTAACATAAAAATATAAATTCTGCATATTAAAAGTGCATACACCTTGAATAATAAAACATACAAATAAATAATAAAAGGCATTGACACAGTCTCATGCACTTGTCCTCAAATAATTTAAAATTTATGGTACAATGTTCAACCCCAAGTAAAGACAGCCTGCTTTCCAGATTACTGTACAGTTCAAAAACATTAAAATACAGAAGAGAATATCAAAGGTGTGGGCAAGCCCCACGTCCCAGTATCAGTGTACAGTGATGTGACATGCAGTTTTTAGAACTGTAGATATTCCAGTGTAAAATCTGACACGGTGTCCAGAAGACTGCATTTGCAACAGGACTTAAAATTCAATTTTAACCAATGGTGAGGCACAATTGGTGAGCAAATCTGTACAAATTAATACTTGGAAGGCCACAAGAAAATCATCTAGCCGCTTGTAGCCTGTATTCCCTTGTGTCACCCTACCCAAGGCAATGTAGCACCTAAAAATGGGTTTCTTATTGCACTGCACAAATGCCATACAAACCTAACACTAACTGTCTTGCAACGCCTTTGTGCTGCAGGGCCTAGAGTGAAACGGAATTTGTGTTTACACTTAGTTTTAATCTGTGTCTTTAAAAAAAAAAAAAAAAA
>VXBJ01005971.1:30556-62670 GCA_013400055.1 Nycticryphes semicollaris
TTGATTTTCCCCTATAAAAAAAAAAAATAAAGAAAAAAAAAAAAAAAAAAAAAAAAAAATACAATACAGAAAACCAGTTTGTTCTCATTTCAACATTTCAGATCCCTTTGACGTTACGCTACACTCCAGCCTTGTCAGTAACGCAGAATTCTGCAAAGGAAAGAGAATCAAAAGATGTGCAAACAAAGCAGGAACCCAGGGACATGCTCCTAACGCGCTGACAGGCGGCTGCGCCGAGAACGAGAAGCAGGGGTTCAAAGCAGCGCTCCGGAGGCTACCCAGCAGCTTCAGGGACGGAAAGCACGGCCTGTGGTCTGTAGTAGAGGCTTGCATAGTTAGTAAGTGCATGCATTCGGGTACGGCGAGAGAACTGCCATGCAAAAAACTGCCTTCCTTACCGAGAAGGGAAATAAATAAAATAAATAAATAATAGGTGCTCGAGTTTCAGCTTTGGAAAGCAACCAACCTTGCAGCTAAGACAGATGAGGGCACTTACAGTGGAATAAGTGTACTCTAATTAAGCCGCTAATTTTCTATCCTAAGCATTTTTTTTAATTTTTTTTTATTATTTTTTTTCCTATGTAGCCATATCTGGTAAGTTTGCAAGGGTTAACAATTTATACACCCAAAGTGAGACACTTACAAGTTACAGAGAACTGCAGGCACCCAATTGTCTATCAAATGTGATTAATACAAATAAAAGGTGCCTCTTTAATACACGTCATTGAAAATGTGCTTATAATTTGTGTACTACTAAACACTAGTCAAAAGACGCAGCCCAAAAAGGGTAAAAATAATTCCTTCAGGTGACTCCAGCAGGAATCTAGCACTGGAATGAAGGCGCTGCTTTCCTGCGCCCAGAGGAACAGGGCTCCAGGAACAGGAGCAAGGTGTCAGACCGGAGATGTGAAGTACAAGCTACACATGGCCAATGCAGGCGAGTTCAACCCCAAGCTGATTGGAAACATGTCATACAACCCTTTCAGAAGGCTTGAAGCTTGCTGTCCCTCAGAGCTCACATGGCTGTGTCAGGACTGGGACAGTGCTGCACCTCATTCCTTCACCACATTTCTCACCAGCGTGAGGTTGCCCTTTAAACCTTCGCTTACAGACCATCAGCCCTGGGGGGGTCCTGAACTCCACCACCCCGAAAGCCAGGGCAGCTCGCCCCCGCCCGCAGGCAGCCACACCACAGGTCGTTCCCAAGATGGCAGCCATTCCTGTCCCACTCCAGGCCCTGTGTACCACCACCCAGGGGCAGGTGGAGGTCCCTGGCCTGGTCCCCGGCCTGGTCCCTGGCCTGCAGAGATGGCAGAACCCACCTCTTCCACAGGCACAAGCGCTTCTGAAGCCAAACCTGAATTTTAAGAAAAGAGCTGACCGTGTACAAATGGCTGCTTCAGAATAGCCTCGTGCCCCCAACTGCTTTAAGGATCAAAACACAAAGCCAAGGTGGTGTTGGCATCTAGGACTTGGAAGATCCCTCTCTGCAGTGTTCCATACTACTGTGCCACATCCCTACGTCTGGGCAACGCAATACACGTGGACAGGAATTCCTACACGTCAAAGTGCTAAGAAACAAGCCTGCTTTAAAGCAAGGAGAGAAGACCAATGTTACTTTTTCCCCAAACAACTTCAAGTAAGGCCTGCAAAAACCTACGCTCGATTTCAGAAAAGATTTACTCTGCATCACTGACGAAGTCAGGACTCTAACAGCAATCAGGCTTACTTTTACACATACAACAAACGTCATTGTTTCCTGGACCCACACCCTTCAACCCTCTCCTGTGCAAAGAAGTTCATGCACTACTGGAAATCCGTGGTACCCAAAAGCAGAGATGCAGAGTGGCAGCAAACGGCTTCTTTCCCAACTGCTCCACTACAGAACGGACACAGCCACAAAAAACAGAGCCTGCACCTTCCAGGTCCTGCACAGGACACACACTTCGCACTTTTTGCCCGGTGTTTGCTTTGCATTCAACAAGAACTAGAGTGCAACCTTGTACCCCAAGACATTTTGCTTGAGGACACCCTAAATCAAGCCCTCCCTGAACCAGAAAAACACTCCCTGTGCTGGCAGCCCACCAGAGACGAGCACCACCTCATCTGCTCTAGGACAAGTACACGGTCAGTGCGGTCTCATCTACCCGCTCCCTGCCCGTTTGCAGAACGTGGAGCCTTCACCAGAGCTGCTCTTTTCAGAGGGACAGGTACAAAATCCAGTTTGGCAGCATACACAGAGTAGATAGTGCTGGAACAGGCAGCAATTTCCATCAGGAATTACGGGGAATGCACAGAAAACGAGCGAGATTGCATATCATGGGTTGGCAGGGGTTTGACTGCTTTTAACATTGGTTTCTGGAACACGTGGCACCAGGAGCTCCCATTTGCATTTTGTCCAACTGGGAACCTCTAACGACCATTCTCATGCCTCAGATACGAACGTCTTGAGCTGGTTTTCAGCTAAAATGCCAATTTGGACACTGCTTCGAAACTTCCTCCTGTCCAGGCATGCGATATAGGAGCACAAGCACCTCAGAAACCATACACTGGCTTCCAGTTTAAACTTACTCAGTGAACAATGGCACGAAAAGAAAATGTAATTTGATAAAAATAATCTTTCACAAATGCCCCATGGTAAAATGCACAGAAAACTAGGTTCTGTCTATTAAAAGATACCAAGCCAAGTTAGCACTAGCTCCCAGAATTACATTCTTCCTAGAAGAGCTGTTACATGAGAAAAGCCACCACAGTGCAAGACCTTAATACAGAGAAAACCTTAACCAACTACTTCGACATCAACATTTCAGGGAGTAATTTAAGTACTACAATGTGAACAAATCTTATCTGCTCTGCTGGATGTAACAAAAAAATAATCCAAGGATAATCCAAGTCATACATATAAGAAACAAGTAATGCAATCTTTGCTTCTCGCTGCTGCAATAAAGGAGACTGAACAATACCCAGGAGAAGAAATTCATCAAAAAGATGGTTATGTTCAGGTTTAAAGCCATATTTCAGGGCACGGAGTCCAGCTTATTGTTAAAACACGCAGGCTACTGGCATTGCTTCTGGGTTACAAAGGCATCTGACTGCAGAATGTCGTTGGGACAGAGCAAGGGTTGTGCTGCAGGTGGATTCACCATCACACACTGACCAGAGCCCTGTGGCACCCCCAGCTCGATTCCACACACACACACACACACACACACACACTCTACCTTTTCTCCAAGGTGGCAGCTACCCCCAAAAGACCTCTCCCCAAAGCTCGCTGCAGACACGTGGTGAGCTGAATATAAAAAGTGATCACGGAGCAGCAACATGCCCTGCAGACCTGAGGGGCAAGGCTTCTTGCAAGGAGGGTCATCAGCACATGAGTTCAAGAGGAGGAAGGGAACAGACCAGAGCCACTACTTGATTGAGGGCTATTTGTTACGGTGACAAAAAAAGACGCGCAGATATGTCTGTCCACAAGCTAAGCCTGGAGAAGAAGCTTTACCACCCACGAGTGTATGACAGGCAAAGACCTCATTCAGAAGACAAGTGTGCCCAGCACCCTGCCCAGTTGCTGCGTGTCGTGGCCTACACGACAGCACAAAGGATATGCAGCACATTAATAAAAACTCATGAAATTTGGAGGAAAAAAGAAAAAAAAGCGATTACACCACCCATATATAAAAGGACTTGAGGAATCCACCTTGAAGAGCTCTAAGAGGAACCTTAACGAAGTTGAGCAGTCTCCCCTGTGAGAAAGGCATGTAAACAAAGACATCAGTAGATGTAGTGTTTTAACCCTGATAGAGACCGTCATCCCAACAAGGACAGGGAGCGTTTCACTAAAGGGACACGTGGTAGCCAGACCTGCCAGGAGGGTGAGGAGCACGACATGCTCAGGGGAGGAAGGTAGCAGCGCTCTGGAGAACGTGAAAACTGCTCCACGGTATTTTGGTACAGCCCCTCCAGCCCACACGAGGAGGCTTGTTCAAAGCATGCTCAGAGAAGGCAGAGAAGACAAGACGACACTTGGCTTTATCTAAACATTACTCCTATAAATAACGGATGCTATATTCACACACCACTACGATTAAGCATCTGAGCACATGAGGAAACGCTTCTCCTCAGGAGTTTGAACAGGGGTCCTAACAGCATCACTGCCATTCGGGTGCATGAAGACAGCTCTCCTACAGGCACTGCGACCATCTCCTGCCCAGCACTTCCACAGGTACGAGCTGGCAAGCGGCTGCTGCTTAGTGATTTCTTCTGTTGCTTAGTATAGTGTTTCAGAAGAGAAAAAGCAATTAAAGAGGGCGGGGTAGAGGTCGCCTTAGGTATGGACAGAGTACAACTCTCTCATAGATACAGCAACAAAACAAACAGAAAAAAACCCCCAAACCCGCAGGTTACATTTCATGGAAACAAACCCCAAACTTTCTGCCCTTGGAATGCAAAAATGAGATCTATTACATGGACTCACATGCACATGGACACACAGGTACCTTTCTGTCCATCCACTAATGCTAGTCCCTCCTATACTGGCTGAGTATATACCTGAGAAACAACATTAGTGTTGAAATATTGCCCTTTAGAAAGCTTGAAAAATGGAGGGGAGCGGGGAAGAGAGGGTCGAGAGAGAGCATAAAGAAGCAGCAGTCTCTCTAGTTTCCTTCACACCCTCCACAGCTCAGAACAAGGCCACACACCAACGTGGACACAGCCTGCTCAGAACAAGACCAAAGGAATATCAGTTCACAGCTCTACAAAAGCACACTAGTGTCAGGATAACCGAGTTTCAGGTTTCACACCTTGAATCTGAAGAAAAGTGGTTGCATTTTCTCTACAGAGACTCCTGTACAAGTGCTATGGGACAGCTGCATTCATGTTCAGCAACGACTCCAGCTAGACTACTTGCAGCAGTGCTGGCTGCCTGTGGCTATTTGGTTTGATGGCAGAATCGAAAGGCGCTTTAACAACTCGCAGTTAACTTCTCCTCAAAACATACATTAGGCACATGAACAACAAAAAAACCAAAAAAAAAACAAAAAAAGAAACCAAGAGCTCAGAATAAATTAGCTTCTCAGCAGAAGAAAAGACACCTGGATTGCAGCATTTCACTGAGGTTCCAGAGAAGGCCGTACAGACACCTGCATGCTGGAAGGTAATTTTTTCAGCGGCTTGTCAGCAGACTGCTTGCCACTGGTAGGAGGAGACTGGACTCCGGGATCTAGCTGGGAAGACTTGGACTTGCGACTGGATAGCAGAGAATGTTTGTTGGGTGTGGCATCTTTTGGGACAAGTTTTTCTTTTGCAGTAACGTTGGCATTGGTTTGAGAGGCTGGTGGGACAACACTTTTCTCCGATTTGTCTTCCAGCACATTTTTACTGCTCGACTTGGAACTGCCACTCCCTGTCTTTTTGGAGAGCATAGTTGTCTTTCCCAGGTCTGCTGACCTCCGGGTCTCCTTCTGCCTTAAGGCTGATTTAAAGAAGGACAATCCTTTCTCTTCTGACTTGCTGTCCCTCTTCAAACCAGAACGCATACCAACATTTGGAGACCGCAGGTTGGCCATAGAGGAGCTCCGCACGTGCTTGCTGTCCACTGCCCTGCTGTCACTCCTGGAGTGGCTTATCCGTGGGGAGCTCGTTCTTGAACTGCTGGTAACGCTCGTTTTATCTGACCCCAGACTTATCTTAGAGCCCTCTCTGCTGAGGCTTCGGTCTGAAGTCCGGCTCTTTCCAGCAGAAGAGCCCTTAGTCAATGAGCCTGATGGGGTTTTCTTGGCAGCTGTGGAGGATGGAGAAGAACCTGACTTTTGCTTCTGTTGAGCCGATGGGACAGCTGCCTCAAGGGGCTTCGTGCTATGGTCCTTCCTAGCCTGAGTGGGAGCAGGAGACCCATGTCGCCCACTGGCCCTAGAGGAGTCCGTCTTACTTCTAGACCGGGAAACTTTCTGGGAACTCCTTAGTGGAGGAGGAGAAGAGCGAGAGACTTTGGTCTCTTGGTTAGATAAGACTGTCCTTCCCTTCCTCAAACTTTTGTCTGGCTCAGAAACCCCCTTGGAGCTGTGAACCTTCTTAGGGGTACCGTCTGCCTTCTCTGCAGCCAGGCCTGTCCCACTGGGGGCTTTCACCTCCTTGACTGGAGAACTATCCACAGAATCACTCTGATCAACAAAGGCAATTTGATTGTTGTTATCAAAAGGGTCCAAAGCAGGGTGATTCCGGTCTGGCTGCACAGAGCTCTTACCATACCCATCTGAAAGATCTGAGCTAGATGTCCTTACAACAGACTCTTCCCTGAATGCCCCTTCCATGACAGCCAAAGGGGCTCTGCGAGCCGTCCTGTGCTCTCGCCGACTGCCATCGCAGGGCTCCAAGTAGCTGCTAGAGAGATTCCTCAGGCTGCCAAAGCAAGACGTGGAGACTTTATCATCAGCAGCCTCCCCGATCTTCTCCAGGGTGGAAGCAGAGGTGTGCACAGGGGAATCTCCAGAGAAGCGGGATGGAGAGTTGGAACGCAACTGCAGTTTTGCAGAGAGTGACCACGAGGGCCTGACACCATTTTCACTCACTGCCAGCGGGCTGGTGACAGAAGATCTAGATGACAAGCTCTGACGCTGGACACTCCTCACAAAGGGTCGAGTTGAAAATCCTCCTGCAGAGAAAGCAAGCAACATCCTCGGTATGAAAGCCAAGCCTGCAATCGGTTTATCCCACCCATCTACAGATGCTATTTCCCTAAGAGAGTCAGACAGCCCACCTACACCACCATTGTATGCCCTTTTCATGGCTGCTGCAGGCACAGCTTCTTGCTTAAAAGCTGAATAAGGAATTCAACAGCTGTTATTTGCTAGTGGTCAGGCAGATGTAACTCTCTGAAGCTTGTAATTCAAAAGCCAGGTTTTCCTCTCATCCCTGAGCAGCAGGAGACCAAACGCAGGTTTTGCACCTGGGAAATCCTTGAAAGTATCAATGAGTTCACCAACATCAGCTGCGCTCCCAGAAATACCTTTTTCTGGATCAAAGAATAATTTCCCATACTATCCTGTAAAAGGCAAAGTAGGATTCCTACCTCTTTAGATCAAGCAGCATATTTGTATTTACAAAGTACAACAATAAGCATTTTAGAAATGCGACTTCCACGGCTAGATCTGACAGATACCACAACACTGCTGCAGGGACAACACTCTACCCACTCAAAAAGCCCAGACTGACCCCTGAAGCTCCACGTTTTCAGAAGTTGTAAGGTATCAGGTGGAGGACCCAGGCAAAGTCAGAAACTGAACTGTTATTTGCACACAAAAAATTGTGTATCTTCACACCTCCCTGGGAGCAGTGTAGAGCACAGCACCAATTAGTACCTAAGCTGTAGTGATGTCAGCCTCCCTGCAAAAGTGCCGTAGTGAAACCCAGAGAAAAAAAAAAAAAAAACAGGCACAAAAAGTTTTTGATTGAAAGGTTTAATTGATAGCACTTCCTTCCTTTGAAAGGCTCCTTAAGGTTCCTGCCCTGCGCTTCTCCATCCTTTCAACATTGGAGAAAAGCTCACTTGTACCAAAACCCATCTGCTCCTACTGACACAGTGCCTGCCTCCCTCAGCTGCTCAAGTAACTGTCCCTTGTAACTACATATTTTGCCCCTATTTTAGCAGGGATCTTGTCACAGAAAAGCTAGTGGTGCAGTACCCCCCCCCATCACGGCAGTGTTAATACACACCATCATCTTCACTCCTTTCCCCAGTCAGCTCTACCGATTCTGAGAGCGAAGCCAGAGACGTGCGACGCGATGACGCCGCCGAAGCAATGCTGGGCTGCTTGCTGCCAGGAAGACGGCTGACCCAGTGCTCACAGAGAGAGGAGCTTGTGGAGCCTGCGAGGAATCAGGCACAGATATCAGGCCAGTAGCATGTAGCTCCAGAACATGTGAAACCTTGGAAGGCCACCGAGAGTCAGGTACAAGCTGCACTGGCTTTGACAGACACCTGGAGCTGCCCCACACAGCTACAGCATCCAGATGCTGCTGGGGCAGCGAGTTGTTATTCTGATGAAACAGTTAGGGGTATAAATGAAAGACAGAATCACGCCTGTCCCAGTACACTGTGAATCAAAAGAACCAGCACAGCACACAGGCAGAGGGCAGTCCTTGAGCTGCCACAGAAATGCCATGCAGGTCCTTTCCAAAGACAAGTTACCAAGCCTGCATCTGCCCCCTGCTCACTTCAACACCTTCAGCTGCTGGCTGCCGACCCAAGACCAACGGCACTGATGAAGGGAACGAGCTACTCAAGATTTTATGCCATAGTCTGGACAAGGGCAGCTCTGAGCAGAATTACCCAAGGAGATGGAAGGGGGTTCTCCCATCTCCACAGCCTCTTCGCCTCAACTAACCTTACCAGAAGAGGTGGGAGTTTCCCACAGCCTCTGATGCAGAGCAGCAGACTGAGAGAAGACTCACTGACTTCTGGGACAGTGAGCTGGGCAGAAAATTCTTCAGAAGGACAAACTAGCCATGAAAGACAAACTACAAGTGCTCCTTACCTGCCACAGAGCTGTTAGCAGACCACGATGGGATTGCTGTGCGTCTCTGATAGAAAAGAATATAAGCTGTCTGCTTGCAGACTTCAGTTTCAGAAAGTTGCTGAACTTCACTGTCATCAAAGCAGTACCACTGGCCATCAACCGAATTTTTGCAATACGCTGAGAGAAAATACATTACTGTTAGACTTTCCTCACTCCTACTACTCCCAAGGTTTGCTGTATAACTTGAGAGTTATGTGCCATGATGGACTCAGAGCAGAATGAAAGGAACAGATTTATTCATGCAATACATCCTCTTCCAGTCTCACTGGCAAGATGAGGGCCTGAGACCACCAGAATATAATAAACAGCTCACATTTCAAGATTTTCTTTGTCCAACATTGCTGCTCAGAACAGAACACCATTTGGGGTGGCTCCATTCACTTCACGTTCTGTTACTTTTGGCAGTCTGCTTCCATCAGTGAATCTCTTTCTGACTGAGCCCATCCAGGACAACATAGCCCAGAGACATGCATCAGAGGGCAAAACCAGACACAAGCATTTTCTGTGCTACTGTGTGAAGTCACACAGAGCCTAAGAACCATCAAGCAACTTTGTCTATCTCTAGCTGCTCTGGAACAAGCAAAGATGAGTTCATAAACTGGCTAGGAAATGTGTAAATACTTCATATGTATAACAGCCTCTTGCAACTATGGAAGTTCCACACTGAGTGGCCAGAAGCATTTTTGAAACATGAAAGGCCAGTTACACTACTCTGGAAAGTAATGTTAAAAAAAAAAAAAGCAGAGAAAAAAAATTGTACAGTAAGACATTTGGGGTCAACAGGCATTGCTGCATTCCTCAAAGTCATAAAAGTCACCCCTCTGGTATTACATAGCCAGCCCTTGTTAGTTGGGTTAGGTCCTTTTGTCAAGAAAGATCAAGAAGTTATGGACACTCAACAGAAAAATGTAATTGTTTTCTTTCTGAAAAGATCCAATAACATTGCAGGGTACTTGCCTGTATAGTGTCCCCCTTGCATGGTGCCATGATGATTGCAGACAGCATACAGGTCATAGATATAGTCCTCAGGATCCCTTCCGAGACCATAAGGTCTCCTCCAGGGTGACCAGTGAGATGGCAGACTCCAGCTGCTCTGACTGCGCTTAACAACATGAGGAGTCATGTCCAAGCCACTCAGGGGGAATTTAACCATGTTTTGAAGTTTCATCCTTCGGTCTCCCTCCTGCATATACAGAACATAGTATGAGCTACCCTGGCACCATGCTTGGGGAAGACAAAACCCCAGGAGAGGAATGCACAGGGCAGCACAGCAGCTTCTGAAGAGGTGGTCTAGTCGGGTCACTCCCTGGCTGAGGAGGAGTCCTCCAGCATCACTGCAGACA
This sequence comes from Nycticryphes semicollaris, assembly GCA_013400055.1. Lineage (NCBI taxonomy): Eukaryota > Metazoa > Chordata > Aves > Charadriiformes > Rostratulidae > Nycticryphes > Nycticryphes semicollaris. Next base: position 40,476 of record VXBJ01005971.1, read on the forward strand.
TCCTTACCTGTCTAAACCTTTTGAGATGTATGATGAGAACATCGGGTAAGGTCCAGAGGCTCAGTGTGATGCTACCTTGCTGCAGTTGCTTGCAGTGTGGGCATCGCCACGCATCATCTGGGGCAAGCTACAAGGAAGAGTCATGAGTGGGTATTAGTTTCCAAATTCCAAGGCAGCTTCCATTACACCACCGTTCCTCTGCTGCCCCAAGCCCAGGGCAGACACTGACCCCTGCCACCCCAGCATTTACAGCAGATTAAAGACCTCTGGCAAAGAAATGCAGATCACTTACATGTTCCAGGGCCAGATCAGGCCCACCTCTAGCCTACCCTGTGGCCCACCGTCTCTCCTGCCACTTTAACCTCCTCACACCATGAGCTGAGCTTGAGCAGAAGAGCCACCACCATTCTGGAGAACTGAGCACAACAGTCACTGCGCTGCCATCTGTGGGGTGCTACTCAGTGGGGGCTGCCTTGAGCCCACCCCAGCCCTAGTCAGGCTTGGAAACACACAACTGCTTCAAGACAGAGCAGTGAATTCCCATGAAGAAGCTGGGTTGTTCTAACCCTTCATAATGTACGACAGAAAAAGACATTGGTATTTCACAGTGAGAAAACTGCAGAACAGAGGAGTAAGTTTTCATACCAACATTTTTGTGGCAAAAAAACCCAAGAGGAGTACCTCCTACAGCTTTCTCCTCACTGTAGAGAAACTCTGTTAGCAGGACTGGGAACTAGTGTTGTGTTACAAATTTATTCTCCTGTCTCAACAAATCAGTGTTTGCAGAAAACAGCTACTCTGCTGAGTATGGGAGTTCAGGCAGCACATGGAGCAGCCAGATCTTCCACGTCCTGGGCTGCTGCACAGCTTTGTCCCTACCTGTTCCTCTTTGGTGTACAGTTGGAAACACTGAGATAAAGTGCAGGTCTGAGGTTGATGATGAAGCTCTCTCTGCTGGCGGACGCTTTCAGAGTCCGGAATATACTCCTCTTCTGTATTCACAAACAAGCTGCATCAGGGAGACAACACATTTACCAGCACATCCATCCACTCCCCACACTGCTGAGGAGCTGCTCTGAAGGTACAATCAGCAGCTCTTTCCTAGGTTTGTCCTATTACAGGTGAGCGAGAGCTGACTGGGAAGAGATCCCGCCAGGGCAACACAGCTGAACACAGGGGTAAACAGTGGGCACCCTCTCCAGTTTATTTCAAGAGAGAAAAAGCTACTTGTTGCTTACAAACTTTCTCACACAAAGAAGATTTGTGGGGGAAGGAGCCACAAGCAAGATGCCTGCTCCATAATGGAAGATCCTGACTACAGAGAAAATTAATCCAACTCAGAGCAAGTCCAGGGCACCCAGTCCCAGTCTGTCCCTGCTGGCAGAGGCCAGGGCATGAGTTGGAGATTCTGAGGGGGTTCGTGTTTGCTGAAGGGTGCACAATTCCTGTAAGCAAGTCACAAGCATCACTCTTGAGGAGAACACACTTTAAGGCTTTCTGCTTCATACTTACTAATCTTTAGTTTCTTTGTCCCATTCTACCACTAATTTCACATGAGCAGTTCCCCCCTGTCCACATGACTTCAATGCCCTGGAAAGAAGAGCAGATAAAAGTTAGACCACCTTTCTTTTATCTTTTACATGTATTTAACTCCTCTCCACCAGCCCTTCATCCTTCCTGCACTCCCACAGAGCTCAAGTTTGCAAAGGAGTAGAAGGACTCCAAGCAGCAAAGAACATGGTAAAGATGGAATTTACATCAGTTCCCATTGGACACCAAGACTGTCCCTTTCTGCATGTCTACACACCAAGTTCCCAGCTGGGAAACCTCTCACCACTCCTAGGAATGAGGACCAACTCACCTTTCCACTGTTGGGTGGCAGAGGGGTCGCTCCTCCTGAGGTAGCAAGTACGTTATGCCCACAACACTGACTACTCGCAAGCTGAATGGGCAAACCTGCATCAAAGAGAGTGGGAGACACCTCAATAGCTTAAAACCAGACTTACCTATGCACAAACCTGCTCTCAGCACCAGCTGACATGTATTTTATTCTAGAATGTGCATTTTACCTAAGAAAGCAAATGCACAAGGCCTCAAATATGCCTATACCAAGGGTGAGGTACAGCAACTGAGGCTTTGTACTCAACAACCCCTCCACAGTGACCAGAGAAGACACCTCTGTGCTCATCAGAAACATGCACTGGCTCAGCAAATGTTTCAGCTTTTCTTTTAGGCCAACACCAGTGGATTTCCAGTGCAGACAGCAGCACTAACCTGTTCAGTACATCTTGGGGGTAAGGAAGTGAAGCATGCAGTTTCTTCACTTGATCTTCACTTCACTTAATCTTACCTGTACCTTTCAGCAAACAGACAAAAGCACCCGAGAGGTGGAATACCAGACTTGGATATTATTGCAAACAGAAATATTGGGACACCATCAGCTCAGCACATGCAGCACGTTTGTTGCTCCAAGTAACTGGCCTCCCCCCCCCTCCATCACACAGACCTGGAAGTCTCGAAACAGACGAGCCATTTGCCTCACCTGCACGCAGGCTGCAGGCCGCAGGAAATACTGCATCTTCTCCAAAATCTCCTTCTGCAGAATATCCCAAGCAATTGTTTTTTCCAAATGTAACACAAAGGGCAAGCCAAACCTGCAGAAAGGAGGAGCATTTGAGGGAGAGCAATCAAAAGATTCTTCTGTTCAGCCACCAGATCCCCAAACTCTGACAGAGCCGCTCTCCTCCACTTTGCGCCTGCAAAGCTCAGAATGCATTGAATCAAACTCCCCAGAAACAAGGCATTTCAAAAACTTGTCTCCAGAGGAGAGGTGCCTGACTTTGAGAAAACGCTGTTACAGCTGCCCACACAGAGGGTCCTTTTTAACAGGCCACACAGCCCTGCCCTGAGCTCAAGCTGCTTGCTTCAGGCTGCGGAGCTTTGCAACCGTCACCTGGCAGGGGACAACTTGTTTGTGAAACAAAGTGGTCAAGGGAGTTCTCAATCCATGGTTGGTACAAATGCCTTTGCCATGGTCGTGTCTCACTCCAGCCCACGGCCTGTTTGCACTCCAATTAAAAATTCCCCACACGTGACAGGATCTGGTCAGACCTGCCTGCTGCTCTCTGAACTCTACAGAGAGGTGGTGTGTCCTTCCAACCAGTCTGCACTCACCACTTTCCAGTAACACTGGACTATATGAAGTTCCCCCATTTTTGGAATATTTTGCTGCATTCAATAATGGTTTTTTAATCATCAATGTTCTTTAGGACATAATGTAAGCTGTCACTCCTTGCCCTTGCGCTTTCACTACACTGTGAGTAAAACCCAGGCCAATTAACGAAGCAGCCAGAAGAGTAACTAATTGTGAAGCTGCCAGTCACCTTCTGCTCTGCTGTCCAGTGCACGCCCTGTTACACACCAGCAACACAATCTTGTCGTTTGATGCTGGTTTAGTAGAGGACTGGTCCAGTTTTCCAGATTTCACCGTTCCTTGAGAGTAAGATATTGTTCGGGAGAGCTCAGTGCCACATTTCAAGTTATTCAGGTTATTGTTCACATGTATTCCTGAAAAATGAGGAGAAAGGAAACATTTTGTTCCACCATTTGCTTTTAGTGCCTTGAAGAAACCCTCTTGCAGCTGCAGAGGAGCAGGTCAATACAGAATCAAGACCATTTTTATTACTTGCATGAAGGCTTCAAAGAGCAATTACTTTTCATAGTGACTATTTCTTTACAAAAAGAAACGATATGCAAGTGCTCACCTAACTGCTTTTTCACTGTAATTCATACAAGCACTCATAGCTTTGTCTGCCCACAAGAAAAGCTAAAGTGACAGAAACCCTACTTGTTATTTCCAATAATAAAATTTGCCTTTGATTATGCTCTGTCTACCCAGGATGCAATTACTCCCTTTCACAGGGAAGGAGATGCAGAGAAGCTGAGGGCTTTGAGCTTTGAAAGTGTTTGCTCATTCCTGAGACTGTTTATTCATCATTGGGCAATCTGATTTTAAATAACACAATTTCAGTGGCTTCATCTGGTCTGTAGCAGGTCTTTAAATTAAGCCTGACAACAGATTTCACATTAGGCCAGCCTGACCTGCAGAATCAGCCTCAGGAAGAGGAAGAAAGGAGCATACATTGCTTCTTGATAACCTCCAGGCTGACAACACCATTAAGTCTGCTGGAACGAGTCTGGACAAAGTCAGAGTTGAAATCAATACACCAAAATGTAAACTACTTGTGGGACTTTTATTCTCTGGTATATCCTTTTCCAAAGCAAGCCTCCATCACCCAGTCACCTCAGGTAGGCATTAAGCAGAGTTATCGACTTACCTCTCTGACTAAGGATACCCTCGGGCCTGAATATCTCTGGGGTCTCAAAGGCAAATATACAGTCGCTTTCATGAATGGTGTCCAGGTCATCTGTATCGCAGAAGGAACGATGAAACCCATCGTAATACATCTCCGTCAGCACGATCTAGAGTCAGCAGGGGCAAACCAAAACCCATTAAACCACCCGTGCACGGGCCAGCTGAGCTGCCCTGTCTCTTGACTTGGCTTTTCCTGCTACAGGATGGCACTCCTCAAAACATCTTGTCACTGTCCAGGAGCGAGAAACAGGGAAAAGGACTGCCATAAAAGAGAAACTGTGGTAAAGGCAGCACATGGAGAGGTTTGTGTGGGATCTGACAGCTTTCTTGAGGTTCTTCTTACAGAGAAACTCCCCATAAGTGCCTGATGGATCCCTCACTGCCAGCATGCACTGATCACCGTAAATCACAAGTGTAGGTCTGCACACCCCACTGATGGCTATCCCAACATGACTAGGATTCAAAAGGCCAATGCACATGGAAAAGCATGATCCAGATTACCACTGCCCTGCTTCCCCATTCCACCATGGGCAGCAAATTCCAATTCCTATATATCCAACGTGGGATGAAGGCCTCCACCCTCCCTCCCACCGAAGGCAGGGCACACGGGTGATGAGACCAGCCCCATTACCTGCTCCGTGGGTATCTTGGTCTCTGATGAGACAGCCTCCCGAAGCCTGGCCACTGTTCCAGAGATGGGCACTGCCACCCCAATCCTCATGCAGTGCGAGCACTTCCCCTGGTACACCACGGTGACGTAGAGGGGCCTGCAGAGAGCAAGGGCTGCTGGGGCTGAGCGCTTCTTGGCACTACCTTGAGCAGTCAGCCCAGCTGGGGTGCACCCAGCCCACCCATAAGCTACAGGGCCCTCCCAGCAGATCCAGATCCACCCTGGAGTTATACTCACCTGGCTGTGGCTGAGTATGTTTTCTCTCTAAAGACTCCTTTCTTACTACCTGGACTGGAGTTAGTTGCTCCCCACAAGCATAATGTCTTTTCAAAAAAGCCCCCACAAAGTTAAAAATAAAATGCTCTGTGACAAGGCAATCGTACTTCTCCAACAAGAATCCTGTAATGCAGTTTAGAACCCACAGCAAGTTTTTTCTGCAACCAAAACATCAGGTGAAGGAGTTGCTTATTTATACAACAGGTAGTTTTGCCTCTCCTTCTGCTCTGAACTTTTTATCTGCATCTTTTTCTGCCTGGAGCTTTTTTCTTTATTGGCAACAGCTGTCTTTCAAAAAAGCAAAACATTTTGCAGAAAAGCTTTTAACTTCACTTTTTGAAATTGGAGCAATCAGTGAGACTGCTCTAAAGAAAGTAGGAAAAAAGGTTAAAAAAAAAAAAAAGTGTTTCATCCTTTTCCCTTCTTTAATTTTAAAATGCTATAAATTAAGTCAGAAGCAAAATATTTTGGTTACCTGAATCAAAGACATTTCTTTCTCCCCAAAATTAATTCTATTGGAAGCTAAGGGTGGAGGCAGAAGGCCATTCTGAAAGTAGTAAAAGGCTCAATTTACCAATTTACCTGCAAAGCAAAAAATTAAAGCCCCATATGGTCCTATCTATCTTTTTTAAAGACTTCCCGTAGAGATTTTGCTGACACCTCTCTTCCTTCTGGAGCAAATTAAACAACACTATATGCATGTGAAACAGCCAATGTTAAGTTCCAGCCAGTTACATACCGTGTATGAGGCAAAGGAATCGGCAGAGAGATGCAGAGAAAAGGGTCAAAAGTGTTACTCTGCTTCTGGCAATGAGGGCACGTCAGAGAGGACCTAGTACAAATATCAATAATAGGACAGAGTTAACCCTGGTTTCATCAGAAATGGATAAATCATCAAATCACAAATAAAAGCCTTTGCCTATCAACCTGCCTGCCCTTTTCTACTCTGTTTTCCTCCTTCCTCTGCACAAAGGCTGTACAGACACAGCAGCTGTAAAAGGTAGCCTCCTGATTCCTAGATCCTTTTAAAGTAATTAGTCTCAAAGTTCCTTACAGGGCACGCCAGAAAAAGGCTTCACTCCACTCACTGATTTTGACTTTTAATAAACAACACTGCAAAATTAATAATTCACCAACAGTAGCTTCAACATGGAAGAGCTGAAAGGGTTTTCTCTTTGAGGAGAGGGGAAGTGATAGGAAAGAGATGGCGACAGTCAGCACTGCTGGTCTACAGACCTCACTCAGAAGGGGAAAGCTCTAGACATTACATCTCTCAAATCCAGAATTAACCTGCACCTTAGACTGGCTTTGTGGTTTATACCAGGCTTAAGGTTTCTCCTTTGCAAAGAAAGTCTTGGCAAATACTAGGGAGAAAGCCCAGCAATTAAAAGTCTTACAGCACTACAGATACAAGCCATCGAGAAACACTGGAAATTAGGCTGTTTTCTTGTATTAGTTCTGAAATTAGAAAGCTCACTTCCCAGGAAGGAAGAGAAACTCATGGGAAAGCCCTGAAGGGACAGTGAAAGATTCAGCTTGGAATTCCCAAGTGCCAGATAACAGGAAGTCTGCAAGACACCTGGGATCCATAACTCCCCATCAGCCTCCAGGCACCTCCAGATCTCCCGCAGGCTCTCGCCTCTGAACAGCCAGGGTAAACAGCACTGAGTTGCCAGAGTCTCTGCTCCACTGAGCACTGACTTGCTTTCAGGATGTGTCAGGGCAGGTGAAGAGGTGGGACATACTGTAGATTTTCACAGAACACACCAAATTTGAAGTAGTGAAATCCTCTCTCTCTCTCTCCCCTCGGGAACAAGATCTTCATTTAGATTTCATTCAAAAATAATCAGAACTAGCTGTTAACACAGCGACACCAGTCTCAACTGTACTGGGAGTTAGTGTCAGGGTAGAATTATACTGGGGTCACCAATACGTGCAATAATGCCTCCAAATTTACAAAATATACCTGTACTGGGCTTGAAAGAGTTCCTGCACAAAAGTACTACTGATTGGAAAGGCTGGTCCCTCGAGCAGCACGTCATCCTCCAGCGGTGGCTAAAAGAGAAGAGTAAACCCTGGAAGCACACCCAGGCACGGAGGTGCACCAGAGATGGCTCCAGCATTCCTAGTTGAATTTGTGCCCTCCTTGCCCAAAGCCACCAGAAAAAAAGGTCACAATTTTTTTTTTTAAATCACAAGTGTGCTCTGCTTGCAGGAATGGTTATGCAGGAATGTGGTAGCCAGGGCAGCTCGAGGAAAGGCAGGGGTCTCCCACCAGACTGCCCTCCCTGTCCCTCCCCTGTAATTCCAGCTCTCAGAGCCCTATGTGACCATTCACAAACGATTGCATTTGGGAACACTTGCCAGGGATTGGCAAAACAGGGAGTTAAATTCACAAGGCCAAGAAACAAACAGTATTTTAACCCAAGCTTTTGTTCCATACAAAGTAGCAGAGTTGAGAAGCCACCAGGGAGTTCTAATTTAAAAAGAAGGACTGCATGCAAAGTTACAGCTACTCTCTCTCCCATGCCAGAAAAATCCCTTACCTTGAGTGGAGGCATACCACTGAAATTCACTACATTGTTCAGATCTTCATGTACTCTGTCTAGAAGCCAAAGCAGGAACTCCTGTGCATCGTGCTGGGCATTCCCACGGTACTGCATAGCGTTCTTGGACACGATGTTCTGCAGAGAGACAGAGACAGAGTCCAGTGAAAGCACAAAAATCAAGCTTTTCCCTTTACCAAGCCCTCACAGTGAGACCAGGGGGCTCAAAACCAGGGGCTGCCGACAGCTCGGGGAGGGGGCCCTTCCTATAGCACCTGGGGACAGGCCAGGAGGTACCATCATGTGGGGGACCCTGCACACACCTTGAATTAGAGAACAAGGTGACGCCTTGCTGGGCAGAGACATTACCTCCTATTCTCTGAACAGACCCAGGGGGGTTAGGACAGCAGTTATGTAGGAGCTGCATCATCAGTTAAACAGCAATGTTTATAGCAAACTTGGGACTCAGTAGATGAGACGAACACCGAAACAATCGACCTACAACACCTTTATGTAAGTCAAGAGTAAGGCAAGGTCACTCCACTGATGACAGGCAGTATTTCCTATGCTAACACAGAGCAAAGGGTATTTTTAATCACACCTATCCGTGTACCACAGGGTCTGAAACTGTTCAATTCCCCAAATCTGTTTAATCTATTATTTAAGAAAGGTATCTGTTATTTATCCTATTAATATCTGTTATATTTAAGATAGATCTATATAATCTATTTATTTAAAATCTATTTCTTATCTATTTATTACTTCAAAACAGGTATTTAAACTGAAGCAAAACAAGTCTCTTAATACCCACTAACGCTCTCTAGCTCATTCCTGCTTTGGTAACAGGTTTCCCAAAACCAAGATGCAGAACACTCAGCACTAATACAGGTACACAACTCTAGGAACCAGCCAAGATGAGTACATCAAAGCTGCAGATGCTTCTGCAAACTGATCATCCCAAGAATATGCAGAAAGGGCAAACTTGACTTTGCATCAGACACCCTCGTTAGTGCACAAGCAGTACAGTCACTGTGTAATTTTCCCTACTAGGTATCAAGTACCCACTATGCACAACTTGCTCACCCTACGAACCATCCTCCATTGCCGCTTCCCAAAACGGGGCTCTTGCTTAGGACAGACCACGGAGCAGGAGGCAAAAGCCATCCTACACAGTTATGAAGGACTGTCCCAGCCAGGGGTGCAGCCTTCCCTTGGAAGCACATGGATCCAAAGCATCACAGAGTAACCAGCACCAGAGCAGTGCAGTACCCAGTGGGTGCTGCTGGACCACTGAATCCCAAAGCCAGGCAGGACTCAGTCACAGGTGAGATGTGCACCAACTGGCACCACCCTGGATACACGCTAAGAGCCTGGGGAATGCATCTAATTTACTCTTGAATTTCCAGAAAAGCTGTCTCAGAAGGACATCAGAACACTCAAGGGATTTGCTCAAACCTGTTTTTCTTCTGGACACAAACAGGAAGGACTCAAAGCTCACCAGCAACCAAGATCTGCTCTTTGCAGATTTATCCTCACTCTGCAGACACCTTTCATGATGTCGAAGCTGGCACTGAGCACCCCAGCAGGGCCACACACACCCCTTCCTTGGGTCAACATCTCCTTTTCCTCCTTGAAAAGCCAACAGGCACTCACACACCAGGGTTCACTAGGGGAAGGTTGTTCCTCACCAAGAACAAACACCAGGAAAAATCTTTCTCTGCTCCAGCTCTCCGATCTCCCTTTTACCTCCACAATAAAACCCGAATGGCTGGCCAGCACTCATCACTGTGGCATGTGCATTCAAGAGGAATAGTCTCTGGACTAACACAGCGTGGTGGGCTGACCCCAGCAGCTGAGCCAGGGTTCCTTCCCGAGCAGCAGACACCAGCACTGCTTAGAAAAGCCCAGCACGTTCTGCTTCTCCAGGAGAGACAGCCTGCTCCTCCCGCCGCTCGTGATACAGGCAGAACCTTCCTCTGACACACAGTCACAGGCCAGCCACCCAGCCTGCTCCCACTCCACCAGTTCTAACCACACAACAAATACCAGGCCTTTCCTCTGTAAGAAACAAGCTGGTAGCAAAGCTCTGAGCACAGCAATTCCCCGACCTCGCCGTGCTGCTTGCCACCGGGGAAAATCAATCCTGTTTGGGATGTGCCACGTTAGCAGCTAGCAGGCTGCACCTACATCCACGGGTGCACCTGCAGAGAGACAGAAAGTGCTTACATGGGACTCAGCTTCTCTGAGCAGGGTCTCCAGAAAGGGGCAGTGGCACCAACAGAGACCAGCCTGTACCTGCCAGACAAGAACTCCGCAGGGAGGCTGCGGCAGACCCGCTACCCCAAGAAGGGCCAGGCTGATTGCACACACACACACACACACACACGGTACCAGAGCTCCTCCGTTTCTCTAATCAGACTCTGCAACAGATTTGAGAAATGAGGTTGGGCTGCTCGCTTTATCCCTCCAGAAAATGGGGTCACCAGAAGGAGGGGGAGGGTGAAAGACAGAAAAAGACTGATAAACATATATTCTCCATCCTCTGTAATCTGTCCACCTTGCCTCAAGGCAGCAAAATTAGTGAAAACAGAAATAATCTGCTCCCTCTACATACCGTGCAAGCTCTTCTGACGACAGATTTACTGCCCTGGCCTGCACAGGGACCAGCACCTTCCCACAGAGGACGTGTAAATACAGTTTTAAACAAGCGAGTGGCCCACGGCAGACACTCACCAGCCCCGCACACCTCTGCTCGGCGCTCAGCATCACATCAGCATGGGATGTTGCTGCGAGACCATCCACAGGGGAGAAGTCTACAGGGACTCAAAAAGCAGCAGGGACCCGTCTTCTCTCTGTTCCTGCCTCCCATTAAGCAAAACACCATCTACTGGAAGGAGAATAGTGACAACACGATCTAAAAAAGTGATCTTAAGCCTCTTCAGGTGTCAATCTGATACTTCTTCCCCTCCTCCAGCAGAAAGCCTTGTGAATTATTGGTGCTGCACCAGTTTATGAAATGTAACACTAACCCACAAAAATACTTGCAGATCCTGGTCCGACACCTAAACATTTGACATTTACTCACCAAACATCAGGAGACAAGACGGCAACAACCTAGAGAGAAGCCTGGTTCAGCTGTGATAGAAACCCACTGCCCCTGACTCACACCTGAAGACACAACTTTATTCTTCCACCAGCTGACACTGACCACAGACGCTCTCATAACAAGATCTCTCCTTCCCATTCTTCTTCCCTTCTCAATCAGAGCACCATGCATTCTTTTCCTTTTTAAGGGTGCTCACAAGGCAGCCCCTTGCTGATGGATACCAGCAGGACCCAGCAGCGGGTCTCAGACCCAAGTCCTGTGTCAAGCAGGGGCATTAGAGCCGGTCACCCCATCCGGCCTCACGGCACCAGGACTTGAGTCCACGGCCCCATTTAATACCATCGATGCCAGGGTTTAGTGGGTCACCTAGAATCAGGAAGAATTAACATTCCAAAATATCCAGAACAGCCGTAGCAAGGCAAGGAGGCTGATAGTCACAGCAGTGTGTGTAGCTGAACGCACCCAGACAAAGGTGTAGGGAAGAATTGAAGATATGCATGTATAGATTTCTTTTGCAAACATTATCTTTGTTCAAAAAAAAATTACAATGAAAATTAAATTGAGGCCTTAAATTCCCGTGTCAAGTTCCAAACCAGAAATCAATCACTGAAGTGTGAAGCAGAGATTTCAGTCCAGGTTCAAGCGGTTCCCTCGCTACACCTTTTTTTCTAGACCCGCTACCCGTGCCTCTGCAGCAACACACAGAGGTACGTTGCCTTCTAGTGGCCTTATTCATCGTTCCCTCCCACACCCAGTTGAGCATGCCAAGGTGACAATGTCCAGTAACACCGCTTGAGAGAGGAGGGCTCCAAAGGCAGCGCAAGGTCACAGCAAGACCAAGCCCATTCTTCTCAGCAGTGAGTTGACCGAAGAGGGCCAAGAGAAATAGAGATGCTGAAACATACCCACCCCCTCTCTGCACTGAGATATAAAAAGGTATGATATCACCAGGCAAGCAGTAATGCTTTTCAGTCAGCATGCTAAGAACCAGCTGCTTAATCTGGTCTAGTTTGCTGTAGTGAAGTTAGCCAAGAGGTGCTACCCAGCACCTAGTCTAGGCTGAACTGAAGATAAAAGGGTCTTTAGCATTGCTAGGAGGAAGAGAATCTGGTATTTCAAGTCAAAAAGAAGGGCTTCTGTATGGAAACAGGCAAGTGAGGACTTCAGGAGTCCAAGCTCTCTCTCAGTGTCACCAGCTCATCACTCCAGTCTAGGCTCCTGTTGGCTTTTACTGACACGTGTTCCTGACGATGTGTTGTCCTGCTGTGAGCTGCACAAGCCCGTAACACCCCGCAGCAGAGAGAACCCCAGGGATTTGCAACAGCCACGTGTCTTGGGCCGTATTTGTGTCATTCCCCGTCTCCAAATCACCTCTGTGATAGCTGCTCTGGTTTCCTCGACACTCTCGCATCCCAAGTGGACCAAGGATAAAGAGCAGCCTGTGGAGACAGATCACAAGACACGGGAAGTGATTCAGGAAGCACTACAAAATATCAGATGCAATTCCCTCACAAGAGGCTCTGCTACAAAAACACTCCAGCAATAGCAGCGCGTTCCCAGCGTTACTCATACTTCCTGCCATCGCTGCTACAAGAGGGTTTGTTATTACTTAAACCTCTGCATCTGCTGCTCTGTGAAGTGTTATGTGCCTTCCTCCCAGTACACTGTGAGATGCTGGGGCAGCAAAGCAAACCGAGACAGGCAAGGTGTAAAGGAGGAGCAACAGACAGGCAGTGCGGAACAGCCAGTATTAGGGAACACAAATCCAAGCAAGAGGCAAAGGCACCGACTCAAATAAACAATTTAACAACTTGAGGAAAAATACCAGCAGCTCCTAAAACTCAGGCTCCACTCCAGTAGGTGGCTCAGCAATCAAATACAGCCCCCCACACTTCCCTGTCTCCAAAGCCAGCCCCCTCGCTCAGGCTGAGGGCTGTATGAAGAAGCAGCAGGGACTGTAAAACCCTGTGCAATACAAGGGGGGTTGCAATTTCCTGGCAAACCAGCCTGGCATCTCCTGAGCAGTTCCAATAACAGCTGGTGGGCAACGAGACAAAGCAAGGAAGCATCTCATCTTCAAGCATCATCTGCCCTGAATCTCTCTGTATTTATTTTCTGAGACTCCCCTTCCAGGTCACCAGCTGCCAAGCTGCCCCACGGGGCTGTGGGTCTCCTGCCCTTGCTGTGGGGCACTGCAGAGCTAAGGAAGTTCCACGTAGTCTGTGACGGTCCAATCCAGGTGATGTGAGCAGCTCAGGCAGCCACCTTGGTTTAGATGAGGCCACAACAGCGACATCCCTTCCCCAAGACACCTGCCCTGCCACCCAGGCTGCAGAAAGATTACTCTACACAAGGAGAAGTACAAACTAAAACACAACCTCAAACCTTCCCCTTTTGCTCCTCGAGTAAGAGAAGGCAAAACACCTCCTTTTGCTGATCCTGCTTATGCTGAACCCACCACAGTAAAGCAACAGCAACTGGATGCAGATAGAGTTAAGAAGCAATTCGTTTAAAAAAAACCCAAAAACCCGAACACATAAAGGCACATTAAAAACACCACATTTTGCAACACCCATAGCCTTTAATCCTCTGCCTCTTGTCTGGCTCTGTTGAGTATAGGTGTTGCATCTGAACAGACTCCATCCATCACCAAGAGGATATTACGAGCGGCCCAAGGAAAGGTTTTCAGCGTGCAGGTGTTTCAGATGTGAGACACCGGGAGCGGGTACAGACTCTGAAGCTCCCTCCCAACACCTTTCCATGACTACATGGAGCTGTGCACTTCCAGCCCCCGAGAGTCTGGCAGGAGAGGGGATGAATCTTGCCTTCCCCCAGATGCGTGAGCACCGGCACAAAAGCAGCCTGAATGGAATTGGCACCAAGAGGGGGAAAATCATAATTTCATATTGATTGCATACACTTATCTAGTCCCCTAACACAAGCACCCTATAACCAAACAAGTCCCTGTCTGTCTATAAAGCAGATTTACGGCAAAGGCACATTATCATTTTTATCAGCTCACTGAAAGTTTAATAATCATTCATTAAAACCAATCTAAATAGATGCAATAAATCCAGATGTAGCTGAACTACCGGCCTCTCCTTTGCTGCTGTTATTGTTTGAGATCACGGAGACAACTAAAGGAAAAAAATGTCAGTCTGCTGCTTTCCAGCATGTCTCTGGTAGGAAGCAGCTGGGGAAAGGTTTTTGTCCATGAACGGATGAAGCCAACTCATTAGAGACCTGACACGATGACACACGTGAGCAGGAAAGAAAGGCTATTCTTCATCTTCCATTGAACATCATGAAGTTAAGTTCCACCGGTTGTTGTTTTGTTGGGTTGGGTTTGTTTTTCCTTTTTTTTTTTTTTTTTTTTTCCCTTTTTCAAACCCACAGACATAGCTCTGTGTTTGGGCAATTTCTACAGCAGACACGTCATGAAGAGAGTTTATGTAAATGATTCCCTCCGCTCACACACACAAACAACAATTTCCCCCTCTCTGAAGCGAGATGGCCTTTTCTGGGGAAAACAACACCTGGGAAATAGAGCAGTTCAGACCTCCTGTTCTTCCCCAGGCTGGGGACAACGCCAAGGCCACCTTTGCCCAGGTGAAAGTGCCAGCAGAGATGCTGCCAGCAGGGACCATTACATTCTTTCCTGGCCAGGGCCCTGCTGCTGGCTGCCGACAACAGAGCTGCACAGCTCCCAGCACTCTGGACACGTTGGCTTGGCTGCTGCAGGCTGCACACAGCAGAAAAAGAAAGGAAACAAGGACAAGTGAGTGCAGTGAGTCTCCCCCCTCCACAGAGGCTCACGTCAATGCTGGCTGCCTCCCTGCAGCAGCACTGGCAGAGTGGCACAGCCAGAAACCCACCCTTAGAGCCACAGGCTGGCAGCAGAAAACCTCTGGAGCACCTCCCCGTGCACATAGGGACAGCTGGGTCACAGCCCCCTGAGTTCACCCATCTGTCTCCCATCCTGCACCGAGGACAAGGTGCTGGTCCAGGGCAGCCAGGAGGTTCTGGGGCTCAGGAGGCAGGACACCGTTGGCAGAGCATGGTGGCTCTGCGGGCAGCCGGCCGTCCCCAGGGCCAGAACAGAACAGCTTCCTGCACATCCAGGCCACAAAGGGGGAAATAAGCACAGCAATTTATTGTTACACTTCAAAAAGTGACAACAAGAGGAGCACAAGAGAGTGCAGCATGCCAGGACCAGAGGGGATGCTCCACCACATTTAACAAGCCCAGACAAGAAGCATTACCCCACTGGCCCCTGCCTGACATCTGTCCTGCACTAGCAGCTACTCTCACCCTTCCAGGCTAAAGCCTCAGTTAATCCTGATTAACCACCTTTCTTCAACACGTAAGGAGAGAGTGAGGTTTGTCAAGACGACAGCTTCCAGGATTGCTGTGCACACATGCTCCAGGCAGGCTCTGGCAGGCAGCTCCCCAGCTCGGGGTGCAGAGTGGGAGCAGGCAGAGGGCTCGCAGCCAGGGCCAGCACTCTCCTGCCGCCTCTCCCACACAAGAAAAGGATTGAGAAAGGTGGGTGGTTGGGTGCCGTGTTCCCAAACAGGCATGGTCCTTCCCAGGCTCTTTGCAGGAGCACAAGAGAAGGCACTGCTGGGAGTATTCATCCTTATAAACAGCAGAAATAGGATGTTGTGCTACAAACCGGCTCTGTTTTCTTGTTACATCAGCAGAGCAATGGGTGGGATTCAAAACAGCAAGGGATTAAGGAGCAAGTCAACACCAGGAGCATGAAGCAGTTGGGTAGAGTCAGTGTAATGCACAGACTCCAGGGTTGGGCTCTGGAGCCCAAGGAGCCCGTGCTCCAGCTGCACACTCCTGCCTCTCCTCCTGCTCTCACCAGGTTTTGCCTCAGGTCCCAAGTCAGAGTAGAGGCCCCCCGAGACCGAGACGGGGGTGGGATCTGATCACCACCGCTCACACAAGCCTCCCCACGCACTTCAATGACGCTGCAAAACAAAATTAATTTCACTGACACAACCATATGCAAAAGAGCTCATTAAAGCAGTGCTTTGCAGCAGTCACGCGTTCAGAGGGAAGCACGGAACGGGTTTACTCGCAATCAAGCGTGGCCATTTATAAATGCCAGCGTGCAAAGCAGGGCACGGAGCAGTGCACAGATCCAATTAAGAACAAGCATTCCCTCACCCCTTCCACAAGTTGCCAGACATGGTTTTCCTGCTTCCACCGTTTGTGCTTCCGTGGGGGCAGTGTGGAAATAAGGACCCCTCAGAGCTCAGAAGACAGAGAACATGGTTTTGGTAACAACGCGCAATGGGATCGCCCTTCCAGCCCCACAGAGGGTCCCATCCAGCCACCAGCAGGACCTTGGAGCTGCTCTACCCATTGGGGTCCCTTCCCTGCCTCCCCTTCCCTCATTCTCCTGGAGATGAGCAGCTTCATCCCTGTTGCTTCCCCTCCAACAGAATCCCCTCTGCAAACCAGTGTTTGGCCTCTGGACTCCACAGCTCAGCTCTCCCTCCCCCAGCCTTGGATCTGAATAAGTGCAGCAGAAGTTTGAATTATAACCCAGAAATCCTCAGAAAAAAAAAAAAATCTTTGGATTTGACAGGTAAATCAAACTGCTTCTTTAAGACAACCAGGATCTTGCTGCAGGAAACCTTTCACAGGAGGTTATGCCAGGGGGGAAAGAGTAAAGAAAAATACACTTCAGTTGTAAGGAAATACACACAAAGAAAAAAAAACGTAAAACAAACACAAAAAACCCCCAAACCTCCCACACACAGTAATGGGTTTCCATCTTATTGATCATTAACATTAAAAAGAAAGTCTAACTTGGAAAGACTGCCAAAGACCTTTGTGATCCCAGTGAAGGAGAGAGAAATATGTTCCCATGATGTCAAGAAATGTCACAATAAAGATGCAGAAAATTTATAACTTGCTTTTTGTTTCGAGTGTGTCCATTCCAAATCCCAGAGCAGCTCTAGGACAAGTCTCCCCATTCCAACGGCATCACTGGGAGCACCAGGACTCAACTGGAACAAGCACTTCAAGAACCCGTGTTACCTGACCCTACTCAAAGCCCTTTCAGGTGAACAAAGGAACTGAAACACCAGGAACCAAGAGATGAGGGACCAGGAGGGAAAGGTGAAGAGTTTTGCACGGCTGCTTTTGTGTCCCATTCTTCCATCTCTTTGTGCAAAGGGAGGACAGTCAGCTCTCCACAGAAAGATTTTAGGAATAAGCAGGTGACACTGTCCAGAATAAAATAACTGATGGCTGCACCAGGCAGAGCACAAGGTAATGAAACATCATCCAGGGGATCCCATTTCACGTCTAACTGGCCCCATTAGCAAAGTGTGAGGGCTCTAGTGAGCTGAAGAGCTCACGACCAACAGCTCCGAGGCTTCCAACGCCCAAACTGCAGCGAGCAACCCCATGCTGAGAACTGCTGTCATTTGGCCTACAAGAGGAGGTAAAGCTACTGTGTCAACACTTCTCAGGCAAAGAAGTGACCAGCAGAGTTGACAGATTGCTTGTCCCAGTGTTTATACGAAGCACATTTCCTTGAAACTCTAAGTTACGCACAGCTACTACAAAACCTTACACTAAACACAGGCTTAAAAATAAATATAAATGGAAGCAGCACTATTAACCTGGCACAATAATCCCTGCTCTGCTAACAGAAACTCATTCTGGGTTAAGATCTAATTCCGATAATCCAACTTGATCCAGTTGTTATGATTTTACTGTAGTTGCTGTACACGCTGCAGGTCATAAAAATAAGGCACTCTTCATCTTGTAGCACCAAAAAAAGCAAAATAAATCAATGC
Source organism: Nycticryphes semicollaris (assembly GCA_013400055.1). Taxonomy (NCBI): domain Eukaryota; kingdom Metazoa; phylum Chordata; class Aves; order Charadriiformes; family Rostratulidae; genus Nycticryphes; species Nycticryphes semicollaris. The sequence continues at coordinate 58,273 of VXBJ01005971.1, forward strand.
AGTTCTAGCACACAAAGGGTCTTGTTAAACACTGGACACGCTTCAGTGTGCAACTGGCTTAGCTATGAAGAAAGCTCAAAACCAAAAACAGCCTCATCATCCACAGGAGACCAGACCTCCACGGGAGGCAGAAGTAGTGGATTTGGATAAGCATAATATATCATTTTTCAAGCCAAATTAGTTTAAATAAAAATTCTTCTCACTTAAGACCCCCATCATCACCTCCAAGTGTCACAGACCAATTCCCTGTGACAAAGGGCGCTCTGTCCTCACTATCTGACAGCCCCAGGAACTTTGCAGGCAGAGCGGGACAGCTCCCTGCAAAAAAAACATAAAACAAGCTGAAGCTCAGCTACTGCTTATACAATAGATGTTTGTCACCATTGTCACACCATCACAAAGGGGAAAGAGGAAGCACAAGCTGCAATATTGGCCCCTGTTATGAAAGCAGCAGCTCTGTTTAGACAGGAAAATAAAAATCACCGGGCAATCAGAAGAAAAGGATTGTTAAAACAAATGTGCGCAGGACAAACAGGAACATCATCCAAAGCAGAGATAAAAACCCAACATCCATCACCTCCACCACAGTGCTCCTGTACCATCTCCCAGGAAGGGAAGGCATGGGGCTCCCTTCTGCTCCCAGCCCCAGGGAACCAAACCCCTCCGCCTCCACACCACAGTCCGCTCCTTCCCCGGCCTATTCCTACTGCTATAGCCTTCTACACCTCCTCCAGCTCTTCCCTCTGCCCTCACCTCCCGCTCAATCAGACACAGAAAGCAAAGCACCAGCCCGGGGTCAGAGAATACCTACAGCTTTACAGGCAACTTCCACTGCTCTTCAGTCACAGAGGGCAAGCCTTCCCACAGCCCTTCCCCTGGCAGACCCTTGCCCGGAGGAGAAGCCACTGCTTTAGAGAGCTCTCTCCACAGACCCACGCTGCTGACTGGGAAGAAAAGATTTAAAAAAATATATATATTCTCATGGCAGAGAGAAATGTCAGGTTTAAAATGTACAAACTAGCAGAGATCCTTGTGTTTCAAGCAGATCGGACCAGAAACAATTTCCCAGCTGCTGGCTGGGCGAATGCTTCCTCTCCCCTCCCCATGTATTAGCTCTCTTGCAAGGCTCTCTCTTGGCCCTGCAATTACAAGGCAAACCATTTCATAGAAACCACTTGTTTTAATTGCAATTTGCTTGTTTCCAGCAGCAGGACTACATGATTCATGAACCCATGGGATAGGTTATTTCTCGAAGACCAACCTAAAAAGGGAGAAAATACTACCAAGAAATACCAGCGAAGGGTAAAAAGCATCTGGAAACTCCCCTCCTCAAAGGCTCCTCTCCAGAAGGACTGAGAGAGACCCTCTCTTAGAAAAGAGCTTCCTTTGCCCCAGTAAAAAAGCCTACAGATACAGGAACAAGCAAGAGGATAAGTATTATCCTTTATCCTAAAATACGCTTAGCACCTGCATGTAAGTATTTAGGAATCGGGAAGTGTTATATTCAGTGCCAAAAGAAGGGAGAGAGGCAAAAAACCCAACACACAGGGATTTCTAAATGTGCTGGCTAAAGAGCTTTTTGACTACTAAATAAACATTGCTATCAATAGCTATTACTGTTGAAGTGCAGAATGACTCTCCTGAAAACACTTTTCCCCCTTCACTGAAAAAATATTAAAGCAATGAAGATGGGGAAATGTTCCACCCTCTATCCAAAACAAGCTTGGGGAGAGGTTTTGTCTTGTCTCGGGGAGAAGCAGCAGTTTCCAGAGTGAAAACACTGATCTTGATCTTTCTCAAATCTAAGCCTGTTTACATTTTTAAATTAACTGTGCAAGTCCGCTGCTGAAGAAAATTTTAATTAAGAACACCGAATTTAATAGCAGGTTTGGGCTACTTAGCTGTCTTTAGAGGTGTTAATTTACTATTAAAAATAATTGACCCCTGTAAGCAAACAGCTGAGTACTTGACATAATGACAAAGTCCTTTGGAGGAAGACACGGGTTGTTAACATTGTGGAGCGCTGAACAGGACCTACAGAGACAAGATCCCCCACAGCAAGATGCTTTTAAAAACCTCCAGGGGACCTGGCAAGCAGGAGATTGATGGGCTCCTGCTACATCAACAAGTAGAAAAGCATTCGTTTACCGTTAGTGACGCCTGCAAATGAGTGAAGAAAGTTCCACTACAAAAAAAAAAACAAACCCCTACCAAACCCAAAAAACCCCTGAATTTGGAACATGGCCTTAATTTCATCTACAGACCTGTTTCTCTTCCTTCTGTCACTCTTATCTGAACACCTCCACCGCAGGCCTGCATAAACAGCATTTCTCATCCTAGAAAGTGGTCTTTCCCCTTTGATTTCATCACTTACACTGGCAAATGATAATTCTGCTTTTGCAACCCTTTATTCCTCTTATTACTCAGGAGAAATCCACAATTTCTTCTCCTGCCAGACCGCCTCTAGAGCAGCGAAGGATTACGATAAAGGCGAGTGCCCAGTGCTTCTGCCAGGATTGGATGCACTGAAACTGCTGCTGAACAGATCGGCTTCCAAGCTCTCCTCCATCAATAAACACTTCTGAAAACATCGGAGTGGCACACAGTCCCTACCCAGCGCCAAGCATCCTCGAGAGAGGGCAGGCGCCTTTGCTTCACAGGCAAGCAGCTGGACTCCCCAGTGAATATCCCCCATACGGCCAACGGTGAGGGTGGATGCAGCTGCCTGGAAACAGGAGAAGCAAAAGGAGGAGGTGCTGGCCACATGTCAGTCCAAACGACCGAGGGTGCCAAAGATCACTGACACCTCAGAGGAACCTCTTGGACATCCCACCATCCAACAGACACCAAAGAAGAACAGATGCTGGTACCCAGAGTCTCTACCTGCTGCCACATCCTATTTGAACTAAAGACAGAGAGCCAGAGAACATGTCAACTAGGCTTTTGCTGTATTTTCATGCATCTGCGCATCCCCGCTCCAACTCACTCAGCTCAGCAAGAAAAATTCCCCCTAAAGCAAAGCTCTTCAAATTAATGGTGTGGAAGCTACCACCTACCCTCTCATTCTTTCACACAGTCAAGCGGTTTCATACGCCAAGGAACCGCCATTACAATAAGACTTCGCAACATCCTTACTGTTTTGAGAACCAAGGTAGGCCTGGAGCACTTTTAAAACTGTTGTCTTATTTCAACCAAAAGCATTGCAGGACGTTTTTAAACTGCGGGTGCGATGGCCATGCCCTCTGCTACAACAGCTCCTGGGGTGGGTGTGCTGCCTGCAGCAGGGCAGGGGATGGCCGGGTCAGATCAAATCACAGTGTGAAAGCTCCAGCATGAAGAATGCCAGAGTATCAAACACCAATTAGTATGAGCCAGAGGTTACAATCCCATACTCCTGCAATGCATTCCCTAAATCAGCCCAAACTCCCAAGTGCTCTAGGAAGCTGGGAATCACACCTCTCAACAGCCTCTTCCATCCCGTTGGCGCTCACCGCTCCTGGCTTCAGCGCCACAACCACAATTAGTCGCAACTTCTCTAAAACACAGCACAACAGAGGTATGAAACAGCAAAATGCACACTTTCAGCACTAAAAAGCAGCAGAGGCATCAGCCAGCTTTCAACAAGGTCAGGAACAGAGGGAGCAGCAGCGCCCTGAATACAGGCACTCACCCTGGGGACAACCGGAGAGGCCAACCATGGCCAAAGCTGGGGACACGCGAGGCCATCACTTGGGCAGACTGCTCATGGCTGGGGGTCTGCTTCTCATGAAGGATGGTGGAGCAGCTCTCCAGAGCTACTGGCGTGCAGCTGCCGAGGCCAGAGGGCTTTTCACACCGCTTGAGCGCTCGGACCAGCGACAAGGCCCTACCATGCCTGGCACAACACATGGAGCCCAGCCTCGAGCGCAGCGGCCAGGTGAGGGACACAGAGGTGCCATGCCACCTCCACAACAACGAGGAAGGGCACTCCAGTGCCAGTCCCACGCCATCCCAGACAGACAAGGCCTGGTCAGCACCACTACCTCACGCTCGGCCTTGAAAAGACAGGTGGGCCATCCCCACCAGCAGCCAGGGCCCTACCAGGCCCAGCCGCCCCGCTCACCTTGAAGTCGCGGCTGTGTTGCGGGGTGTACTCCAGCGTCCAGAGGGCCCGCACCAGCTGCGCCAACTGCTCGGTGACCTCGCCGGGTGTGGGCGGTGGGCCGTCGGCGGCGGGGCCGGGGGCGGCGGCGGGGGTCGGCCCTCCGCGGAACTGCTCCAGCGCCAGGAACTCGGCGAAGAGCTCGGTGTTGCTGAGGCACTGCAGGATGGCGTTCATAAAGCAGGTGTTGCCGTGGTGGCGCAGCCCCGCCACGCCGGGCACGGCCTCCGGGCCGCCGGCGGGACGCGGCGGGGGCT